>PQWD01004823.1:180097-209348 GCA_019425675.1 Leucinodes orbonalis | reverse complement strand
CTCTAGTTGCAGTTAGTCGGTTGACGGACTACTGCAACTTTTTAGTTGCAATAGTTCAGTTCGAACTGATCACCAGACTATTGCTACTTATTTAGTAGTAAACAGTTCGTTAATAAAAAGTTAAGTTAAAGTATTATTTACTTGCATGTATTTTCCCCATCAACTCGTATATATTATATAATTATTTGATATTTACGTTAGTACAAGTAAAATGAGCATAGGTATTCTTGTTGTATGAATATAAACTCTTAGGAATATTACAATGATTTGGAAAAAAAGTACTAGGGGACCATACATAAACAAGAGTTTTGTTGTGAACCATCTGATAAAAAAATCTGTTCACTGAAAAGTACTAATCGGTCACCTCCAATATAATTATGGTCTCCTAGTACTTTTTTTACAATATAATGTATGTATATTCATATCTCATTGTAAATGAACTATAAGTTTGTATGAGAAATAAATTTCTTTAAATCTCAACTCTTCTAGGTTTTTTGGAGTAAAAAAGTACTTATTCAGTACAGAAAATAATGAAAAATCATCAAAATCAAATTTTCACATATTACATTGTCTCATCTGAATCAATTAACATTAAACTTGAGCTAACTATATGTTACGGCAAACCACAAGCTCCGACCACAATTATCTGCTCTATAATACAATATGTATCTGCAAGTAGACTATACAATCAGACAAGGAATGTGAACCTATGCGATTCATTTATTTTCTTTTATCATTTATACAAATAGTCAAGGCCTCTCACAATTACTTATTGTTGAGGGGCTCCAAACTGTGCCGTGTGATGGCAGGTCGTCAGTGCCTCGTTCGCTGTTCAAAAGGATGCACCACGGGAGGGAAAGGTTGGCTTATGACTTCATCCTTCCCGACTTCCGATTTATCAAGTCTATAGTTTCAAAAAATATATATGTATTTTTAAAACATTTTTCTGCCATCTCACACCATTGGAAAGTGCCTTAACCAATGGTCTCGACTTATATCTAAGGATGGTAGTTATTATGTCCCGTAATTAATAAAAATCCAATTACTGTGAGAACAGTTTAATTGACTTGGTAGCCATGTACGACAAGTGTGTGTTGTAACTACCTACATTAATAAGCAGAAGCTTTATTTATTAACAAAGTAAAAAAGTAAGTACGCTCAGCCAAAATCACAATGATACTAAATAATAGACAATGTAAATATATAACAGTTGTCATTATTTTATTTATTCATACAAGATACAAATACAGTTACAATAAACAAACAGTTAGGTGTAAACATAAACTCATTCGAGTTTTTGACGTACACCAGAATCGTCATACTTGTTTACGTCATAAATTATAAAAAAGACACTTAACATAAACATACATTTTCATTGACAAATAGGAAACACTTCAATTATATGTAAAACATAGTGCAGGTAATCTAAACAAAAATTACAATCTTACTGGGCGAAATATAGGTAGAATGTATGTGGGTCAAAGAAGCTATCTGTCCCATTCTAACATGCTATGCTCTGCATATCAGTTCATCCTTGTTGCAACGCAACTTCTAGAATGCAACGCTCAGATACACAGAAAAAAAAATGTATAATTTAAAATAAATAACTATATTGTCTATTTATTATACTTAGTACTATTTATTTTCATTTGTTTATTGATGTTAATATATACCTATATAAAAATCTTTAAGTCTAGTTTTAATATTATTTTGGTTTATACCATTTTAACAGCCTGCCAGCCAGCATTAACAGCCACACTGGGCTTCGTGGAGGTTACGACCCAAACGCTCCATGGCCATGGTGTGAGGGAAGGCCTGTGCCACACAATTGGACGTCATAGGCTGATAATGATCGATATCTTTATGATTTGTTTACAGGTAGTGGGGACGGCGCACTGTGTCAAGACTTTACTATCGCAGCCGGTGGCCATCACACTTCAAAGCGGCAAGTTCATCATCAGAGAGTACGGCCGCTATATACTGGTGAGTAATAACCGCTAGCTTCTTGTCTAATGACGGCCAGCAACATGTTTACGTCGCAAGTTAGTAAGTTACTTAGGCCCGTATGAACTTCACTGAAGTAGAGTGAGAAAGGGATAGCGCTCTATATGATAAATAGCACCATCCCTTTCTAACCCAATTTAAATATCAACGTTGAGTCTCGATTTAGAATACGGGCCTTAGTCTCACTGCTGTAGTGAAGTGAGACTATTATATATGATGATGATGGTAAATAATATTTTTATTGATTAAACAACTTATCATCTTTTTCAATTTTTTTCGCAGATAAATAGGAAAAACATAGGATAAGTAACTTATTTAGGAAATTTTACCGCGCAGCGACCGAGCGTTGCGTGAGCATTTACGTTATGTGTTACTGCGAGAAAATAATCTTATAATGTGGGTAACACCGCGGGGAACAGACAATGATGTAAAAGTATGGATTTGTGATATGCTCACAAAACAATCGAAAAAGGTGTTCCGAATGCAGTGACAGCACACATACACATATTTCTAATTTCGAACACATTTACCTAAACAAAAAGTACAAACTGTACTCTCTTCGGCGGTTTTGAGGCACGGATGGCGTATCTACCTTTATATACACAGAATATCATTGGGAATAGCTAATAAAATTATATCTGGAAAATCTGTTCCAGGCGATCGGCAGCGACCGTAACATCCCCGATTGGGTACTAAAGAACCGGGCTAACCTGCTGACGTCGATGATCAAGGTGTACCACGGCGACCTGCAAGCGCTGGCCGCACAGATGGAGGAGCCTCGCCGTCTGTCCGAGAAGCTTTACCAGGTGTTCGAGACCTACCTGCCGGTTTTGCAGTACGGATGCCACATATTCCAGAGGGTGCCTATGTTGAGTCTCCCGAAGGTCAGTGGGTTCTACCATAATGGGCATAAAAAAAAATATGTTACAAGAATTCAGGACGTCTGGACGCTCACCTGATAATAAGTGATAAGCCTGACCATGACAAAGCGGCAGTGAAGGAGACCAACAACTGATAGACAGTTATTATCCACCATCAATACCGCACTGCGCCCGTCACCCGAAATAACAAATGTTAGGTCTCTTATACCCGGTAATTTCACTAGCTACAGTGCTCTCATCCCGAAACACAAAGGTGCATAACAATCCAGTTTTAGACGATAGCTGGCACTGCGGTGGTTCCTAGACGACTCAGTATCGAGTCTACAACCTAGTGTAGTTTACATCTTATGTTAAACGAAAACCACACGAGTACTTTTAAATGAAAAAAAAACCTTTCGTTATTTCGCTGAGTAAATACAAGGTTTTTTTGGGTAATATAGGCCCTAAATCCCCCATACGAGACCCTATTTTTTCATCTTCCGATCTTTAGACTTAGACACACACACACACTCAAACAAACAAACACACATGTTATGTGTTTTGTGTCTTTTTTTTGTTTTTTATTTTATTATTATTTGTTTTATACTTGCTTAATAAACATCTGTGAATTAAAATGTATGTTATAGAAGAGCGGTTTCTCGTAAAACAAGTAACTGCGTTTTACTTACAAGGAGACTCCAAACCCTGTACTGAATTCATTTAAAACCTAGTTACCAAATAAATATTTTATTTATTTTATTATTTATTGGACTAACTAGATGCACAATATGACTCAAAAAGTGTCCGCGGCAAAATTCTGCCCATCACGTCGGTTGGGCAGAATTTTCATTCATAATCACGTCGCTCGCTACATGTCATAATGACATAGTTGTGTTCGTGCTTTTGATTTTGTACCCTTTTGCAATCGGAAATAGGGATAATTATTATTTTATTCAAATACGTATTTATACTGAAATGAAACAGCTGTATGCCTACAATGATATAGTATGATTTTCAAACTCGTCGGATTAGCAACGCAGGTAACAAACGCGCGATAAGAACTGATTAGAATGTTTACTTTGCACGCGTTATCAGTGGCAAGTTTAGCCAAAGCAAATACAATCAATTCCACCAGCCCCTTTTCACCATCGGGATACAAGACGCGGGCGAGCGTTCCATCCTTACGTGGTTGACATTCCATTTATCCGCACAGCGCGCTATGGTGCCTCGTTCATAATGCGCACCGCAAAGGAATGGAACTCTTTGCCTCCTTATGTGTTCCCCGATCATTACAACCTGGCCGTCTTCAAGGCAGAGTGAATAGGCTGTTTCTAGGCAGGCATGATCCATCTTAGGCCGCATCATCACTTACCATCAGGTGAGATGGCGGTCAAATGTCTGCCTATAAATGATTAAAAAAATCTAGCTTGAGTGCATTTGCTGACGACTTCTGTTTAGGGTTGCCACCCATACTATCTTTATATAGTCATCGTCATCAGCTCATTATACGTCCTCCACGCGGGCCCAGTGCGGATTGGCCGACTTCACACACAACCTTTGAATCTCTTCGCAGGTGTACGTTGGTTTCCTCACGATGTTTTCCTTCACCGTAAAAGCGTCGAATAACGTACATATAATTTCAAAAATTCGAAAACACTGATACTTGGCGGGATTTGAACCTACGCCCTCCCGATCGGGAGGCGACAGTCCACACCATTGAGCCACCGACGCTCAATTCATTATGGTACACCAATTTAATTGTATGAATCCAAATAGATGGTATGATAAAAAACATTTTCATTTCCAGAGTGCCACATCAATATACATGGAAGCAATGCAGATATTGGAGCATTGCCGCAAGACGAAGGGCGTACTTGGCGGAGTTATATTATACAACAATAAGTTAGTACTTTTTGTCGTAAGAGATGTTAAGGTTGTATTTATTTTCGGGCCCTTTATCAACTCAAATTAATTGAATAATCCCAAAATGTCGAGTGTTAAACAAGGTTATTGCAATGTTACATTAATATACAGTGTGATTTTGGAATCATTGGCATCAATTCGATCTATTATGGGAACCTAAGACCGTTTAGATTTATAACAAATTTTACAAACAAATGATAAATAAATAAATATTCGTGTTACATTGAGCTTTTACTATTTTATTTGCGCGTACGTTTTTATTTTAATCGATTTTTTTTTATTTCATCAAAAATTATTATTTTTTATTGTAATATGTATTATTATCAATCGGAAAGTGTTTAACATGATTTTTAGGGATTTTTATACCCTAAAAATCATGTTATATTTGGTATGTGATTTTTTTAACAGCGCGGAAATGCAGCTAACATTTTCACATTACCTTGTCGCTTGGACAGAGATTTTGGACATTGCTATTTTTAGTTTTTAAGATTTTCTTTTTTCTGTACTTTTTAGATCTATATTAGACCGACAATGGAGACATAATAATTTTAATATAGTTATTTAAAAAATTAAATTTTTTTTCGATGTCACCCAACATATTTATTGATGCAATAAAGAAATGTATCTATCTATGTGACAGAATCGTGGCGACCCAACTGCCACCCAGTCTAACATCGTACCTGACCGTGGTGGACCCGTACCGGATAAAGTCTCCAGCAGAGTGTGTACAAACGAACACGCCTTTGCCTCTGGGCGCGCAGTTGTTGCGAGTGCACGTGGGCCGACGCCATTACGCCAAATTGAAAACCACCAATGACCTGCTAGCAGACTTCGCCGACAATGGGGAGGAGGTGATCGCCAGGTTTAGAAAGGTATGAATCGTGATTTGTCGACTTATAAAAGAGGAATTTGATTGAAGCGACACAGATGTATAGTATTTTTCACTTAGCAGCTGTGACACGGTTTTGAACATATACTTTTTGCATTTATATCGAAGGTAAAAAGCGAAACTGTTGTAACCTGTAACTTATATGCTGTAAAGCAGTTTCTTAAGAAACTTAAGAGATAAATAATCATTTTACTATGTCACTTTTATTAGTATTAAATAATTATTTTGCTATGTTACTATTATACGTATAATGTTCTCGAAATCCTTTAGATTCACCGACCAAATAGTGACCCGGTGCTTTGGAAGGCATGTGCCGAAACCAACAGTACAGGGGCCTTGTTTCGAATGTTTAATCTTTATATGTGTTACACGTGGCGTCACGTCACACGTCATAATCTCGGTTGCATAAAATTTGTATTTGTACCAGGAAACAATTAAAATCGCATAAAAAAACTGCGAAGTAACTATTTTAAAAATTATGTTATTGCGAATATTTAAGTTCGACAACATTTCACAGAATCAAGAAACAGACCGCGAGAAGCAACGCGACAATTTCCAACAAACGGGCATGAAAAGGGATAAGTCGTTATTGTTCACTGCAGTTCCAGAGGAAGACCACACCATGATATCGCCGCCCAACCGCGAGGAACCGACAGCGGGCACTGAGAGGAAACCCAGCATGCCCGACGTCGTGCCGTTCACGACAAAACCGCGACAACGACCGACAAAGTTGTCACTCAGCTTCAAAACTCAACAGTCTCTAGACGAGGACGTCAAGGAAAACGACAAAGTCTTCACGGGCCAGACTAGCGTGTGCTCAACGCCGATGGTCGAGTACAAACGCCTGCACGGAAACCTGCTGTCCATCTGCCAAAACCCCGACGGCCAACAAGAGAAACCGCCCGAGCCTGATGTGCTGAAGAATATCGAGAACTGCACCCAAATGATGGAGAATGAGAAACGAGACAACAAAATGTTATTGGATATCAACTGTATAGCCGACCATTATATAAACAAACCGGACACGATGAGAAAACTAGCAAGCGTTACGGACATACAGGATACCTTTAGAGACTTCGGATAGGGCAACGTCAAAGTTCAGGTTAAGAAAGTCCAAAATACCCTAACGATGATATGACACCGTCGCCTGATGAGGAAGTGACAAGAAGACGTTCGTCATTGACTATAGTAGACCCGTTCTTCCCGGTATTCAGAAACGATGGTGTCGCCATCTCAGAGTCATTGTTCAACCAATACCTAGAACAGTACTATTCCAAAATGAAACAAGAGTCGATAGAAGACAACATGTTCACGTTCAACATGAAGTTGTGCGAACAAGAGAAATTCGAAGATTTCGATTCAGAGAACAGGTCTCCACAGAGAACGCCGAAGAAGGTCATACCCAAGGACTCGGTGAAGACGCTGCCCACGGATCAGTCCAGACGGAAATCGCTCTCGCTCCCTCTGAAATCGCTGTCGGAGAGTACAGATTCGCAGATCGGCTCGGAGTCGGAGGCGATAAGTTTCAAGAAGAAGCTGACTGGGGTGCAGTTGACGCCGTTGATGGAGAAGCTGAGCCACCTGGCGTTCTCTGATAAGTCGAGCGGATACAGCAGCCGGGTCATGACTCCGTTGGAATTGAGGGAGTTTACGCCCGCTATGGAGAAACAAGTCTCGTTTTTGGACAGGTATTATAATTTTTTTATTATACATATTGGCAGACGTACTATACATTTTATATCAGTCTCAGAGTAGATTGAATTAAAGCATAAACGTTTAAAAAAATACGGACGGACTGTCTTTTATACATAAGACGTGTCCTCAAAGTGACAGCTGCTATTTATGATGAAATTTAAACAAATATTTTTTTATATATATTATAAATACTACCCCGTGGCATTAAAAAACGAGTAAATAGGCTTTTTCTGGGCAAGCTCGCTTCATCTTAGAGCATGACTCTTCCTCTAGATATGAGAGTCTGTGCTCAAAAGTAAGCCCATCAGAAATAAAAATAAATAAAAAATAGAAAACACCCAGACCAATACAAACAGACATGTTCATGCACACTAATGTTTGTACTGGCCGGGGATCGAACCTGGAACCCTACACCAAGGTAGCCAACGTCTCAATTATTACACCAAATGGGTCGTCATCAAATATATATGTCTATATCTTATCCAGACCGAAACCACAACGGCAAGACTCCGACAACGATTCTGATTCGGACAGCGATGAAGACTCGTTGAGCGACTACAGCGCTCGTTCGGAGAAGTGCGCGCTGTTTGTCAGCGGACTCCACAATATGGCGTTGCTGGCGTTGCTCGAGCTGGACGCGGCTGATGATGCTGATACCATTGCAACGCTGTCAGTTAGATTTCTTATCTATACATATAAACAAAACGAGTGTCGGTTTGTAATATCGAAATATTATTTTTTTCTTCATGCATATGAATACATACGGTATATACAATAGTATTGCTGTTTGTCTGTTTGTTCCGGGCAATCTCTGAAATTACTGGACAAATTTGGACGGGTCCTTTTTTTGAAGGTTGTCTGGAAGAAATCGCGTTGTGCGATAAAGACGCCAATGTACTGAATGTATATTCTTTTGTGTATATTTGAAAGTGCAATAAAATATATACTTATATAATGAATAAATGTTTTTTTTGTATATTTCAGTGGGAAACGTCATTAAACGCGTTAGGTCCGATAGAACAGAAATGCATAGAGCCGTTAGCTACTGGAGGTGATACGACGGACTACAGCTACCTGACCCTTGACCCTGACTGGGGCACGGTGAAGAAGGGCGGGCCCTGGGCCGCTTTGGACATCGCTACCATGGGCCTAATACATAACGAGTTCTTGGAAGACAGTGAGCTGACGGAGTTTATACTAAGGTAACAATAATAATAACATTGCTTCATCATCAGCTCATTATACGTTCCCACCGAGAGGTACGAGCCTACCCGTATAGGGTGTATAGGCCTTAGTCGTCCATGCAGGCCCAATGTGGATTAGCCGACTTCACGCACAATATTATAACACCCATACCAATACAAACAGACATAGATACAGAACCCGGATCCCTTAGTGTAGTAGTCGTATTGAAAATTTTCTAGCAACTGGATAAGGCTAACAGTTGGCAATACTGTTGGTAAAACTAAAAGCAATTTTTTTTTCTAAAGAGTAACTACTGAGTTGCTGGATTTTCTAAGTGGACAACAACGGTAAATTCAAGTTTGACATCCATAACTGTTCTCTATGGACCTAAATTGAATTAATACATTTTCATTTCATTTCATGGTCATCATTATCATTACAGCCTAATTATGTCCACTGCTGAACGAAGGCCATGATGGAATTTCATGTTAGTCTTTCGAAAATAAATCATGTATTAACTAGAGACATGGTTCACATATGTGGTACAGGAGCGAAGAGGGCGTGGTGGTGGCGGGCGTAGTGGCGGCGCGCACGTGTACTACCACGAGAGGGGGCCCGGGGCCCAGGCCGCCGCCGCCGGCGGATGTCCTGGCCGCGGCCCGCTGCGGGCCCGACGACGCCTACACCGGACCACGCCACGCTGCTGCTCTAGGTTAACTACAACCTACACACTTTATATGTTCACGCTTTCTACTGTTAGACGGAAAGGAAACGACCAACGCTACCCATCACTAATCAATAGGGATGATGACTTTTTTTTTCTGCTATTATATCCATGGACCGCATTATAATAGGAACATTGGTAAAAAAATTACTCCGTTAACATTAAAACTCGCAGAGATTTTTCAATTCTAAAAACCAATAATGGACTTTCCCAAAACCACTTCATACAAATGGCTACCTAGTTATGACGTCACGCCTCAGTAATTCGTATGCATAGTTTGTGAATTTGGACTACAACTATATTAAATGTTGCGTTTATTCAAATGGTAATAGCAAAAGTTGCTTTAAGTTATATGTGTTATCCTTTTGTTTACAATTTTTTGACAATTAATGTACTTTAAAAATGGACTTGCCCACCCATCTTTGAAGACTAATAAAATTCGTAAAACATGAGTTTTCGAGCTGAGAGTAAGCACATCGTTATTTTAAACCCAGATCTGTAATAATATAAAATAGTTCTTACGATTCCAGGACCCAGTCATCATGCCTACTGTAGAGTGATGTCACGTTTCTAATATCTCCCTCTTGACATTAGCATTGTAAGCGGGACACAGTCATAATGTAACACTAAAATTAAATCTACTAATAAGTGTTGTTTTAACCTTAAGAAGCATTTAATACTACGTAGTTTTTTTTAACGGAAAAGCTTAATTATTATACATATAGTTAGAAAAGTATACATATCTACCCTTCAAATGGCTAGATTATACCATGAACTAGAGATCCTGAAACAAAACCAGGGGCCCCTGACTAATTTGATCTACCGCATGTTGACTTATTATCGATCATTTGTTTGTAGACAAATGGAAATAAATGATTACTTCATGTGGGTACGACCACATGATTAAATATTACATTGCGACTTGAGTACAGCCGGGAATTGCCGGCAGGGATTTCCCATCCAACAGTTGACATATTTTCACAACCTACTAATAACACGATTGTTGTAAAAAATATAATATTTTCAATTTTACAGATAAGGACATGCTAATCTACGAAACAAAATTGTTTGAGACGTCGAAGAATCACCGATAAAAGTTCAGGCTCCTGGAGGTACTTATACTTTTCGGGTTTTTATTTTATACTTTAATTGTATATTCAAATCAGTGATGTCTAATTTGCCAATAACGTGTTTAGAAATGGCATTGGTATACGCAAAAAAGTACCTTTATAAATATTTTATTTTTGGGCAATTACTGTGCCCTGGCAATTATTTATACAGATCAATTTGGCTAATACATTTATTCATGTCTTGACGATATTGAGGTTCATAAAATATACCTCCACTTATTCAACATTCCATAATTATTTTGCTAAGACTGATTTTTTATAGAATTTAAAAATCCATATTTATTTAATTCCATGAAATATTATCTCAGTTTAGTTATTGTGGGCCACAACGCCTTACTTCATTGTATACTATAAAAAAAACTATTCCAAATACCTTTGTTCCCAGATACACATTCTATATAACAACCTTAAAGTAGAAACGGTTTTAAATTTTGTTGAATCATATTGTGAAGTTATTGTCTAGGCATGTAATACGAAATGTTACTTAGAAATCAGCGTTTTATGAACTCAAGAGCTTAAATGTTTTCGACCATTCCATTGTTTGAACTAACATATCCAAATAGATTGAATAAAGACAATATTTACAAATGAATTGGCAGTTGAATTGGTAATTTTCAATACCTTGTTTGTAGGGTAGAAATTATTTACACGTAATTATGTAAGACCAAATAGTTCAGTGTTTCATATGAATGCAATCCTCTGGTAACTGCAATACCAAATAACCGTTAGAAGCTAATACATTATTGAATAAGTTATAAAAAAATAGACATTAGACGAAAGTTTTACTAACTTTAAAACCACGACATACCGCCTTCAACTAGGTAGTCTTAAATCTCATTTGAGGCTATGTTTCGTGTAATTTAAAATTCAAAAGACATTTTTAAAATGTAGTCTGCAAATAAATCATTAGAATACGTAGGTTACTTATCTAATCTCAATTGATTTAGATTTTAGTGCCCTGTATTGTTATAGTTATTACTGCGTATTAAAATAGTGTTTATTATCTTAACTTGCATCAATGAGCTACTTAAAAAGCATTTACATATTGTAGTCCGGACAGTTTTGTATTTATTTAAAATTTTATACAATATGCATTATAACATACACCAATGAAAATACAAAGAAAAAATAATAAATATTTATACTTTAGGAGTAATTTACTGAATGTTGTCTACTTTAAGTTCGGCAAATAGTATAAACAAGTAATTTTGAAAATGTATAGTGAGTCAACTGCCGTCGTGGAAAACAAGCCTGAAAAGTGAATAGTCATGTATTTTATATTTTACTTGCTCATCTTATCTTGCCATTAGCTAGTAAGTTACATAATGATGTAATCAGATTTAATTATAATGGTCTCGTTTATATTTTAATTATACCTAATCTTTGACATAGTAAAACTAACTGACAGTCTTTTTCGTCGCAAGAGATCGTTCGATTGAGTAAATTCTTAAATTGTATTCTTTGTATATTGTATGGAATAAAATTGTTAATTCCTGTTTTGTGAATACTCAAAATGGTATTTCTGTGAAAAAAACAAATTTGAAAATTTTAACCGTTTAAAAAATATTGAAAATCTTTTTTCTTTGGTAAATTGAGAACACCTTGACTTTTCATAAAATAAGCTTAACGGTGTTACCATATACATAGTTGGTTAGCTTTATAGTATTCCAATGCTTACTCGTCACGCACATCGCTCAAGTTCAGAAGTCATCCCCGTCCTTGTATACCCTTGGGGTTCTAGTTGTGTTAGTTAATAGAGTCCGTATTTGTAGTAATAAAAAGTAGGTCCATTGTAAAATCTCAATCTATCCTAAAAATAATTGATTTGACATGTCTCTGTAAAACAACTATTGAAAAGGGGGATGTAAATGTTGACCTTTCGGTTCATGCATGTCCCCACAAATGCCCTAGTGAATGTATGCCTAGCATATTTATGATGGCTAAGTAGCAAAGTTTTAGTTGGATCAATTCTAATGATATGACGATGATAATGTTTAGTCATAGGTATAATTAATATTTCAAGTTTCTTATTGTTGAATGTTGTTGTTATGTTATGAATTGGTTAGTGTTTATAATTTTATTTACTTTTGTTTTTTACACTTATTATTAACACTTGTAAAGACGGTTTTAGTTGTTCAGTATTATATTATCCTTTTGAAGGATGTCAATGAGATATGTATTGAACCATAATGTATTAATTCAGTTGTAATTAAGCTAAAGAATGTACAAATCTGACTTAATCATCCAGATGCGTCCAATGCAATACTGCTATCCATTTAGGTTATGTTGCCACTATAAATGTATGTGTAGTTCGCGACAAGTTGAGATGGCAATTTCCTAGTGTTGTGACATCACTTACTAGGTAGGTAGTTTATATCGACATTTTTCCATGCAATAAAAATAAATTAAATAAGATTTATTATACAATATAAATGTGTCAGTAAATTACCATTGTTGATTGCCAAACGAGTAATATTCAATTAATTTTCATGCAGATTATAAAAGGGGCAGAGTATGAAAATAAAAAACGTGACGAATAAACTACAGAAATCATTTAAAAACACGAAACAACATCGTGAGCGACATTGAAGTCGATAAACGCTGTCGATTTGTGCTCGTGGAGCACTAATACCAAGGAGAACGGTGCCGTGCGGAGTATCTACTCCCCGCGCCTCATGTCATACCCCGATTGCCATCTCGATCTGTTTCGTACTATAGTTATTTGCATAATGTTATTTATTTATATCTAGTTTAGTGATGTATCGAATTGCCATATTTCGAATGGAGTGCCAATACGAATGTATGTGGTATTTATTGATGATGATTATACATAGACATTGTTAAGAATTTTAATAAAACCTGACAATTCAAATGTGTGGTTTTTGTTTTCAGCCCTTAAAATCATTTTTGTGGAAACAACCCTTGCGCGCAATGCTTTAGTTTTGCAAAAAGGTGCATGATGAATTCCGACGCGGATAGTTTTGGTTGGACCCTATTCAATTTGTAAATAAAAGTTTAACCTATTAAGTAACAAATACTTACCTAAAATGATAACTTACAAAAAAATAGGCAACTCTCAGCGTCGTAAATCCCAGCTTAACAGCATACCTCCTTATCGTCTAAAAGTATCATAGAGCTGTGCCTATGGTGCATCTTAGAATGGAGACTGAGAGGGACTAAGGATGTGTTAAAAAATAAGGTATTATAAAACTGTGCTCATTCCCAGCCAACGAACTTGTTACTAGATAAGGCAAGCATTTACCAAATGTACTTAGCATAACCGCTTTACGGTATCATTTTTATATGACACGCCTCTTTTATATTGAAATGTGTTTTAAGTAGCGCTGTATAAAGCCCACGCATCGCAGTCTGCAATTCACTTTATATTAATACATATATTTAATAAATACATGAATAATGTACTATAAAATTGTACATAAATATTTGCCATACTTAATAACTATCCCAAACTAATGACCAATAAACCCTTACATGAAAACCACACACTATCTACCTACAATAATTTGAGTTATTGAAAGTATTGATTAGAAATTTCTATTTAGCGCCAAAATTCGTTATTTTAATTCATCCATATGACCAATAATAGATTTATAAATAAATTACTTTTAAATACACAAACTACAATAAACTACGTACATATAACTTTAACACTCAGGAGTGAAAGGATAATGGAATAGAACAGGTTGGATGAATGAAGAAGCACCATAATGATGTTACAAAACTATCATTTATTAACAAAGTCGCTCACAACACAATACTATACTAATAAAAGTAAGAATGTGAATATGGTGTCAGAGTCCATAATATCTGATACATAGAATATATATATATAACTATCAAATCGTAAAATGCAAAGGATCACGTAATGTACTAAATACTGTAGTGTGTGTTTGTATTCGAGTCGGAAGATAAAGAATATGATCTGTGCGCGCTTCTCTCTTGCTTGCGTAGGCTTCGTGTTTGTTGCGAACACTGACCGTTTGCTGATCATATTCTTTGCGCTTCGACCGGCGCCCCCCACCGGCCGGACCATTTCGCTTTTCGGCCGGTTCGAAAGGACTTTTCAATTGCAAACATTTTCAAAACTTCAACACAGTTACGTTTCAAGGAACTTCATCCTTTACTTCTTGTTTCAATACCTTTTCAAACAAACAAAATCAATGTTAGACTTAGTGTTAAACCTTTATTAGTGCTAATTTTACATTCTAGAGGCATCGACGCCCTACAGGGCATTACAAACTAACTTATAGCTAAGACCCTTTGTATCGCGAGATGTTAACATCAACGTTCCCTCGCTGCGGTCCGCCGGACGGCCCCTGTCGGGAGCTTCGGGGCCGGTACAGCGCTTACATTCTACGGCTACTCGACACTACTCAGTAGAATAAAAACACCACAGCTATATTACCAACGTAACATTACTTTTTATTGCATTCGATCCTCTCCCCATTTACTCACATTTTACAATGAATTGTATTGCTTATAAATAAGTTTTTAATGGTTACAATTTATGATAACATTGTTTATAAAATTACAAAGTCATTTAAAGTTAAGGGGCAGACATTATGCAGGCGTGCCGTCAAAATGTAAGCGTCAGCAACCCGCCGAAGTGTCACGACAAACGCGGACAGCCCTTAGGCTGGTCCGCTTTACAAATTCATTATATAAACAAATGTTTAAAACTAAACCGGCCTGTCCAGGTACAGTATAAATGCATAAGGCCATTGGAGACATGTTTGGGAAGGTGGCGTGTAAAAAACTATGACTGTAGATGACCTCAGCGTCACGAACTTACTAATAACGACCTGCAAAGTCAAACAGGGGAGTAACCATGGTGTTTATGGGTATAGAGGGCATAGCACACAACAGTAACATTCCTCTAGCCATTCATTGTGATTTCTAAGAGCAACTGCATACAAGGAATGCCACACACTTAGATATTCATTTGTATTCAATGGCATTTTTTTGTGAGTTAATATTTTTGCTTGCAATGGCTCTAAGAATCAATTAGGGTGGGAATCCAAAAAAATAGCAAAACTTGGCAGGTTTTTTTTAATTTTTATTACAAGGCAACTTATTCAAATCAGTTCTTAATAAAATTCTATATAAAATAAAGGTTTTAATATTTCGATATCTCTCAATGGTACAATAACATGTTCATAAAACATTGAAAAACATTCTTTATAGCAAGCAAAGAAAAATAATTGAGCAGTATTATATTTTTAGCAATGGTATTATTTCATATGAATATTATATATTTAAATGAATTCCACAATAAATGGCTAGAGTTGAACAAAAAACTTAATGACTAGTTTTACTAAATAGTTGATTTTCAATGTCGAAACTATTCCCAATGCTACATTTTGATTTCGCATCATGAACGGATCACATGTAATGACCTTTGGTGTATTGTCTTTGGTCTGAAATTTTGAAAACAAACTGTCAAATGATTACAAAACAATGAGACCAATATAAATGGACATTTGAACATTACAGACTTCATAATAGGAGTTGCAGGTTTACAGATTGTCTCTATTAACATTTTAGTTTTCTGATGATCAGAATTTCTGATTATCAATAAATGGAATTCATGCAATATCTTTTTTTGTATAATAATAAAAACATTAATTCTGATCATTAGATTTGTGACATATCTTTAAACCTTCCTCCTTGGTGCAGTTAAACGACAATACAAAATGAGGTTGTTTTACAACCTTTTAATATTAAATAAACAAAAATTTTAATACTATATTAATTTGTGGTAAAACTACACCAGTGGAGAAGCCTAGACATGGACACGCGCGCTCAAGTAAATGAATCAATGGCATTAAACATACTATTCGAACTAGATAAATAATATACCAAATACTGCTTTAGAAATTAAATGGTAAATATATTTAAATTAATTGAAACTAGTCCTAAGTCTAACCGGATGATAGCACATAAGGTACGCACTATTGAAGAGAGCTTTCGAAAACTTAAAATAATGAAATACTATGAATCAATAGTACAAATTCCATTCATTCGAAATCAATACGTTTCGAATCAATAAAAACTTATTTCATTTGAAAATATAAGTATTCAAAAATGCGCACGTTATTAAATATTAAAATGGTATATCACACGAGGCGGAAATTAATAGACATCTGGTTGTTAAAAACAATTAAGTGAATAAAGGGACAAGATGGTTAAATGCGGGTACCGCAAAATGATTGCTTGTCAACCCATTGACCGTCACAACACCATATACAATAGAAAACACACTTTTGTGACCTGGGGGCTTTCCACAATGTCTTCCAACAGTATTAGAATAATATTACTTCGCCTTTTCTGGTACAAAAATGATGACGTTTCCTTATTGTAATGTTTTAAGAGATGGCGGTAACCACCCTGGAGTTCTTTAAATAACAGTGACCATATCCACACTTCATACTAAGTAGCATTCCGAAAGTGCCATTTACCATCAGGTTGTTAGCCAATTGGCTTTATCGAACAAGTGGTGCAGATGGCATGCTTCTTTAAATTAATCAAAGGCACCTCAGGGCGACACAAAGTGGGACTCTACCATCTATTTGAGACGTTGATGTTTGATGTGGGGGTGTTGGTGTCAAACGTGTCAGGACAACCGCGTGCTTACCGTTATACACAGTAATACTGTTAAATTGGGTACTTGTTTCAGTAATTTTTGTGAAGTGGGTGAACATATATCTTAATATCAAGGCATAAGGTTCAAAATGTTTGTTCAATGTTTCATTGCTCTATATATTTCATTGCACGTGAGTGAAACGCGACCAGTTTGCCTTCTTTCCCATCCAAAGAAGTTATCGCTTGTACCGTGTATGGACTTTTTAATGGCATAACATTACTACTAATTTAATTGGATTTCGACCTTAACATCAAGGCTTAAGGTTCAAAATATGTAGTAAATATGTGACCGTTCCCTGTATATCGCAAACAGGGACGGGGCGGGCCTACCCCGGATAGTATGTAGATTTACGAGTAGTACGATTTATCGCGTTCGTAAATAAGAGTTTACATTTGTTTCTAATCTAGCGATCATTGGGGTTAAGTCTATATAGGGTGTGTGGCGGTCAATAGGTAGGCGCGGTCCATGTGTAAGTGGCGGGGGCGGGCCTACCGCGGATAGTATGTATGAGGGTAGTATGTGGATTTACGAGTAGTACGATTTATCGCGTTCGTAAATAAGAGTTTACATTTGTTTCTAATCTAGCGATCATTGGGGTTAAGTCTATATAGGGAGTGTGGCGGTCAATAGGTAGGCGCGGTCCATGTGTAAGTGGCGGGGGCGGACCTACCGCGGATAGTATGTATGAGGGTAGTATGTGGATTTACGAGTAGTACGATTTATCGCGTTCGTAAATAAGAGTTTACATTTGTTTCTAATCTAGCGATCATTGGGGTTATTAAGTCTAAATGGGAGTGTGGCGGTCAATAGGTAGGCGCGGTCCATGTGTAGGTAGCGGGTTGGCGGGGTTCCTACCGCGGATGGTAGTATGTGGACTTACGAGGCGAGTAGGACCTCTCGCGTTCGTAGCGTCGCGAGCGGCGGTAGTGCGGCGAGGGGCTGCGGTGCCGGTAGCGGTAGTACTCGCGCTCGCGGTACCCGCCGCCGCCGCCTCCGCCGCCGCCGCCGCCGCGGTAGTAGTACTCGCTGTAAGAACACATCACACATTGCTATACATACCCTACTAGTATACACTCCGAGTATCAGTCTTTATTAATTTTATGGCTACTTGTTGAAAGTTACAATCAGGGCTTGAAACCGGTTCAACACCAGTATTATAACGGTTAAACAGATGTTTTCATATAGTTCAACCTCAATAAACCGTTTAATAGTGAGATCGGTCGCAACTTGTTGCAGCTCGTCGATGGGATCATCTGCTGTGCACTTGCACATTATGTAAATTTTTAAGTATCATCCTGTTTAAATATGACTGACTTTGGATTTCTTTATTTTACTTTTTACTTATTATTTAATTAAGACATGAAGAAATTTCATGCATATTGACATTTCAAACACAATATATATTGTTTGCGAATAAATGAAACGAAATTGAATTAAATTGCAAATGATGTTCAGTCTTATCTTTAAAGTTAAGTACGCGCAGACAGCGCGACGCTACGAAATAATACATCACGAAGTTCATTTCATTTCCCTGGATGAACATTTTAACTGGTTAATTAAAAATACCCATATGTTTAAATACCAGTAGAACTAAACCCTATTCAAAAGGTTCCGTGGGTAACTTCATCAAATCCGTTAAAAAAAATACCGACTGCCAAGCCCTGGTTATTAAAGCAACATTTGGTTATCTATATTACATTTAGGTCAAATGCTCTAACAGTTAGTTGCATAATTATTAACAATATTTACACGTCATATGAAACATTTTTTATTTTTTTATTTATTTAATTATTTCAGTCAACATAATATGGACCAATAAATCAAATTACAATAAAAATTAAAAACAATACCACAACTAAGATTACAAAATAAATAAATTTTTTTTCCTTTTTAATATAATAATAATAAACAACATGAATAAGACAATTAGATAATATTAAAATTTAGTTTAAATCAAAATAATAAAATAATCAAAATTATAATTAATAATTAAAACAAAATAAAATAAAAAATTAAAAGAGAATCTAAAATACTATTTTATACGCCGGTAAATGTATCATATAATGCATTTAGGGTGCTGTTGGGTCTGCCTCGATTTTGAAGCGCATCAGGGATGTTATGGAATATTAGATTCTCTAAAACTAATCGTTTACACTCAGAATGCCAACTTCTCACCATGGTAAATTCTTGATATGACCAATAACAAATATAATCAAATGCAGGGCCAGTAAATGCTAACTGCACAAGTACTAGGGGTACGGGTTAAGTAATACCTCGCAATGGCAATAAATTAAACATAAATATGATTGAATCAAAATCTGTTCAACAGATTAAATTGCATTAATAAAAAATATTTGTTGTCGTTTTGGCGACTGTTTTAACGTAGTCATGGCCAGACTTAGGTGACCTCGTGTACAATTATTTTCAATTAGTTTTTAACTTCATCAAACCCAAAATCTTAGGTATAGTAATTAAACCTTTGAATGTCAATGACACCTAAAAGGCGTTCGAAACAATACATTTTCTTGTCTAGTGTTAGAATAATCCATTAAAAACGTACCATATGACGTGTAAATAATGATGCAACTGTTAGAGCATTTAACCTACATGTTATATACATAAATCGAATGTTGCCTTGGTTACAATCGAACTAACTATAATATTGATTATACAAGTCTCCACTTACTCTCTGTCGCCGCGACGCCTGTCGTAGCCGTTGTCACCGCGGCTGCTGACACTCCTGACGGAAAACCACAATGTTAGTTATCTGCATGATATATTAATATTTGTTAACTTGAAAGTTGAATCCCACCAAAAACATTCTGTAAAAAATCTAGCAAGTCTCGATGGAGCTTGATTATCTCTAAAAAGTAATGAAATCAAGACAAAGACGTGCCAAGTCTAAGGTTGTTGTGAGACTTGGCCGTTGAAGAGTACACAAGGACACAAAACCAGGCGCTCCATGACACCATTGCACCAATCTGTCGTCAAAACGCTAGAAGCTACCTATTGACGATAAAATTTGCAACTTGGAAAACGGTGATTCAATAAACAGTCAATTGTAGGCTTGATTACGGCAATAACGTACAAAGAATATTCAACGCTTCGCGCTCGACTTCACTGCCGTGCCCCCAGATTTTCTATTACATGGAAAAGCTAACCATTTTAAATATGTGTAAGATGTTAGTACAGTGATGTCCAAACATATACTTATAATTTTCATTCATAATCTCGTCGCTCGTATTCAATGTCATAGTGACATTGTAGCATGATGCTTTAATTTTGTACTCTTTTAATGACGCCTTAAGGTCAAAGTGGCTCGGATTTTTTTGATTTTTATTTCTTCATGATTGTGCATCTAGTTACTAATTGTTTTTCTATGGATCACTTCAATAAAGTTAAGTCTAAAGTTGAGATAAACACCAAACAGTTTGGGGTGAATGTTATTACAGGCCTTTAATGAACCAACTTGCCTTGGAGCCGGCTCACTCTAAAACTGTTCTATTGTTCTACCAACTGCAAAATAACACAAAATGGATGGTTTCCCTTTTGAGTTAATATCTTGCAGTGGGATGAGTTGTTGTTAAACATGTTAAAAAATAATGAAATAAAGCATTTATCAACTAAGGACATTTTCAATAAATTGTTTTATACAACAAAATTTTACAAAATGCATATTTGGTAAAAATGTTTCATAAATGCACTGCATATTATTATTTTGTAAATATAGGTTTCCACTGATATTTGTACAACTTATTTGTTCAGTAACTTGAATTTTGTTTTTCCAAAAACACCTGCGATAGCAGTGACATTGTGCATAAGCTATTTTGGTATCTTAATGTCTGGTTTTCTTGTATGTTTCGCGACATATGACATTTTTTATAATTCATCTTTTTCTGCTGCTGTATCAAATAATAATATATAACCAAACTTGAACCGACTATTGATTTGATTTTACTTTAGTTAGCAATATCCAAGAATCCTTTTTAACCAATTATACAAACTTATGTGTCCCCCTCACATAGGGTTTACCCATAATTCTCGTTAGGAAAGTGTTCTGATAAAAAAATGTCCCAAATTGAATAGTGTCCACTTACGTGGGCTTGCCCATATAAATGCCAGGAGTGGGCGTATGAGCACGCTGCGTTATGGAGAAATCGACGCGTATGCGCCGCCCGTCAATCTCCATGCCGGTGCACTCGTTCTTAGCCACTTTTGCATCTTCTTGGTTCTCGTAGTAAACAAAACAAAAGCCTCTGGAGCGGCCCGTCTGTGAGAAATGCAATTAGTAAATGGTTGCAGCAAGCAAATAATATAATAACAATGAGAACAATCAATTTTATGTGTAACATTTGATGGTCCATGTGAGTCAGTTATTACTTCTAAGAAATATCAATTTATGTGGTGAAATGGTTGTGATGTTGACTAATATACTAAGAGTTCTGGGAGCAATCACCAGGTAGTTCAAAAAGTGTGTGAATGAGCATGTCTATTCGTATTGGTCTGGGAGTTTATATTTCTAGTTTGTATGTATTAACAAAGAATAAGTATTTAAGTATGATTATCCATTTTGAAGTACTGATAGTAAGTGGCAACCATTTGCCTATATAAACACCAGTGAGCCCAAAAACGTGACTTAAAGATTTCAAGTTACTGTATCTCTAAAATAATAAATGTGTAGTTACTAAATTAATGGAAATAAATTTGTATATTGTAAATAAAATATATAATTATAGCACACTTACCTTCGCGTCTATCACAACTTGCACTTTGTCAACAGGTCCAAACTTGGAGAAGATTTGGTTAATCTGATGCTCAGTGGTGTACAAGCTGAGTCCAAACACGCCGAGACACCTCGATGGCGTCGGGTTTTCCTGTTGACAATCAAAATTCCATACATAAACTCTGTTCATGGAAGTTTTATAATGAAAAATGTCTGATTTCAAAATCTAAATTATTTCATAAGATTACAGAACTTTCTCAAATCAAATCAGTAAAAGTTAAAATTATATTGTAATGAAAAACTTTAAAAATTTATAAAAATATTTAAATTGACTTTTGATTGAATTGTCATTTAAACTTGAAATTTAGAAAAAATAATAATATAAAAGGTCATATTACAGCAGCGATGTTTTGGCGTCTATTAAAGTTCAAATCCCTTTTATTGATAATGATCTAATCGTTCAAATAGACATAATAATAATAAGTTTATACATTCTAGTAATAGCAGTCATTTGTGTTTGGAGCGTAAGTTAATTACATAGTCCAAACATTGTTTACCAATAGAATTTAAAATGTAAAGAGAAGTAGTTGGATATATCATTATGGTATTAATGGTAAGGCCATCTTATAAATCGCGTAGACGCCAAGCGATCGGTGTTGTAATCTGACCAAGAGTATAAAACACGGTGCACATACAGGAATGTGTCTCACCCTGTCTCCTTGGTGGCGCCGCCTCGAAGACATGGGACTGTGCGAGTGAGACCTTCGGTAGGAGCCGCGCGGCGAGTACGAGCGCGAGCGACTGCGCGAGTACCGCGAACGGTACCCGCGTCGGGGGAACCCCGACCGGGACCGAGTGCTGTAACAAACAAATAAGTGTTAGGACACATTTTCCAAACATTATTATATATTATTATAATAGGCGTGGTGACTGAGTATTAGAACGATACAAACTATTTCAAATTATAACAAATCTGAGCTTAAAAATAACGATGTGCTAACTCTCAACTCCAAAACTCATGTTTTATAAATTTTATTAGACTTAAAAGTTAGGTGAGCAAGCGCCTTTTTATAAAGTACTTTAATTACAAAAAAAATTAAAGGATTATACATACAATTTACAGCAACTTTTGTTATGAAGTTATGAAACCATTTTAATAAATGCAACATTTAATATAGTTGTAGTACAAAATTACTATGCATTCAAACTACATGGGTGTGATGTCACAAATTAAGTAGCAATTTGTATGAAGCGTCTTTAGGAAAGTCCATTAATGTGTTTTGAATGTGAATTGGAAATCACTTGTGAGTTGTAATGTTATTGGAGTCATTATTTTACCAATGTTTCTATTATTAAGAGGTTCAACAAAATAGCAGAAAAAAATATGGTTTGATCCCCAGTCAGTACCAACATTTTTGTGCATGAACATGTCTGTTAGTCTTGGTCTAGGTGTGTCTATTGTATAATATGTTGTATTTCCAAAAAAAATATGTTTATCTGTTTATTTAGGGTAATGCTTAGTTTGGGGCTAAATGGCATTGTGTGTAAGTCAGTAGATATTTAAAAAAAAATGACATAATTAATGTTGTGTGGTATTAAGCTTAAATACACTCAAAATTAGAGATTTAGATAATTTGTTATCAGTTTCCTCTTGCTCTTTTGTGACTACAAACTGTTAAAGAAAATATGAAGTGTTTATTTAAGTACCAAATTTATTATTGCTGTCAGTACTTCAGTAATTGAAATATTTTTTACTGTTTGCTTGTGTTTTGAAATTCTTAAGTGCTTATCTTAAGTTTGAATTGCATTTTGTTTGACTGATTTCCTGGTAAAGATGAGAAAGCAAAGAAAAAGAACTATCAGAAATTACCAAAAGTGGTGGATAAACTAATTTTAAGTATATTTTTATAATTTGTTGATATAGTAATTTCAAATAAATTAAAAAGTAACCTAATCATTACTGGCACACTGTTCGTGTAACGCACGTCGTCGATAAGAGTGTGGTGCAAAGCGACAACTTTTTTATTGATAAAACATACAAACCGAATTATTGACCAAATAAGTTTACGAGTTTCCGTATAGTTACGAGTCCACGAGCGAACCGCTATAACCGCGAGATCGCTACATAACCTTCGATGTATAACAAAAAACAATCAAATCGCCGTTACCACACGACGCGAATACACAAAAATTGCGCAATCCAAATCTACACATACATTACCTTGGAAACAAGGTTATGGAAATAGACATCATTAAAGTCGACTCATGCAGCATTTATGAAAATCATAATTGTATAATTAAATTAGACATAGAAAAATCTCAAAAATGATTTCGATTACTTACGGGCTTCGATATTTCCTGCTTGATGTTTTGGCGGGGCGGTGTGCGAGACCGGCTTCGGCTGTGCCCGCGTGACATTGTTGGAGGTTTCGGTGCCGGCTCCCGGAACCGTTTCTGGTCCTAGAGCGACTCCTCTGAAATGCGACAGGCAGCCAAACTGAATATAAATAGAAATTAACACGCGAAATAAAAGGCACGCGGCTCACATGCAGACACACAATCGCAAAGATAAATATAGTACCTCTCTATCAGACATGATGTGCACACCAATAAACGTTTTAAAAACAAGTTAATACGAATTTCTAGAGTCGGCTAATAATATCTGAGGTGACACAGAAAAATACAATAAAATTAACAAGAGCACACGACGCGTTCGCCAAATTGTAGAATCAAGATGGCGTCGAATGCAGGCAGTGTTGCCGCTCGCTGCTCAATAGTATATCGATAGTTGGACAAAAGCAATAGTATCAATCGGCTTATCGATAGCTTCAAAATAGCTTAGTATTGGTTCTTGGTACAATTACCTATATATATAGTATAGGTAATTGTACCAAGAACCAATACTTAGCTAAGATATCTATGGCACAATGCAATACTATCGATGGTGTCGTAGCTCAATATAGACAACTATGGATAGTATCGACTCTGTAAATTGCACCAACTATCGATAGTAACGATATCACCCGCGCCGGTGATAACATAGAGGGTGATGTTTGTTGAGCTTGTGATTGGAGTAAGTGCCAACCACTTACGGTGCACCGGCACCGTAAGTAAGCCGAGGTAGAATATGTAATTTATAGTTATCTATTTTAGTTTTATGTTATAGCCAGGACGCCAACAGTGGCCGGAGAATAATTGCTCGCGCGCATTTCAACTGGTTGATAATATAGTTAACCTACGGGAGCATACGCAGCGAACGGTTAATGTGGCATCCTGGGTACATACAGGGGCGTCTTTCCCTTAGGTGCAGGTGTGCGTTGCACACGGGCGCCGCGGTCCTAGGGGCGCTGAGCGCCGCTTGCTTTATGAGTTCCTCCGAGGACCACCCGCTTGCTAGGGGCGCTAGGGTAATGTATGCACACGGGCGCCACATGAGCTAGAGACAGCCCTGGGTGCATAATAATTTTATTCCACTTCACTTCCTGCATCCGTAATTAAATAATGTTTGCACTGTTTCTTAACTCGGGTTAATAGCGCCGCCGTTTTGTCAACATTTAAGTACATTAAAGACACCCTCCACTTGTCAGTCCAATCCGGGAGTTGGCTGAGCACTTTTGAATTTTCTTGACTGCTACTTCTGGCCGTCGAAATAAAGCAAAGTAGGCGCTTTAATCTGCGTCACTTGCACTGGGGATGTCATTTGCACATAGCGCATACAGTAAGGGTACATACACAGACCTACCTTGGGGTACGCCAGCGAGCTTGGGGTGGGTTGGTGATTCTGCATCTTCTACCGATACATGGAAGCTTCGACCGTTTAGGAATGATGCTTGTATATGAAGTAACGCTGGTGCACTGTGGTGGTTTCTTTCAGCTTCTATAGCAATCCGGGATGCCATACGCGAGCGAAGGCTTTTTCAATATGAAGAAAGTCCCATGCTGTGGTGACCTCGGTTCTTTGCTGTTGCTAGACAGTGGACTCCTCTGGTTAGTCGCAGCGTCGTAGAGTGGCCGCTGCGGAATTTTATATTGTTCGTCTCGCAGCTGTATGTGCGGACGAAACCTTTGCAGTAGCAGATGCTCGAATAGTTCAGCCTGATGCCATAGTATCGATAGTCAGCGATCGGTGAATTGATGGCAATCTTCTGTAGTCCAACTATCGAAAGATCGGCAACACTTATTGAATGAATAGAATACATTTTAAAAATATGAAGGATATTTGATCGCAAGGAACATTATACAAAATGGATTTACTAACTAAAAAAACTCGTAGATGATATTAGTGTTACTTAAACTTATGGGGAAGAGGCAGATTTCATCTATCATTATTCATTTCATCATTAATTAAATAAAAAATATTGATTAATGAAGACGAAGATTTTTTTCGTGTTTTAAATATGGAACGACTACTAGTACAAAAATGTCGACGTCTTGGCGGGAAAGTGAAGGGTCACGTGTCGGTTTTGTTTTATTAACTAAGATTTTTGTTTAATCAAATGTTAATGTGTAATAATGGTGGATTATATTATTAACCGTTAAGTATTCATGAACAAGTGCTAATGTTGGCAAATGAAACAAAACAGTAGTCTCTCTGAGTTCTCTCAAGAAGTCTTTACTGAAACTAGTAGGGTATTCAAATATTATATATCATCATCGCTCATCATCATTATGTTCATTCCTCATTTTTTCATCAAACAAAAGAATATTAACTAATGATGAGGCAGTCAAATGTGTGATCTTAGCCTGCACTATTTAGAACTAATAAAAGTTAAAAAATGACATTTTCTAATGTCAATGTCATATCATCATCATTGACAGCTGTCATTTCTTTATCCACATTTTCTTTCAATAAGTACTTTTGTAAATGTGGCTCCGTATTAAATAGCTTGAAAATTAAGTAGCTTCTGTTTTTAACTAATTATGACTGATACCGAGATGACTAACGGTCCATCTGGAGACCAGCCTCCAGAAAAGACCGCTAAGCAGCTGGAAAAAGAAGCCAAAAAAGCGGCAAAGTTGGAAAAACTAAAAGCTAAACTGGATAAGAAGAGCGCTGCGCCAGCTGTACAAAAAGATAAGCCCGAGGTAACTAGTTTATATCTGTTTTTATAGCAGTCGTATGTTAGATTTGTTTTTTAAAAAACTTTTTTTTTGCTGACATGGTAAGGTTAATGCATTGCAGAATACTTTCACTTGGACAAGAACTAATAGGATGCACGATTGTTTTAAATATTGCATCAGTAATTGTTCCGGTTGATCCATATGTAATCATAGAAACTCGTGAATTTAATTGGTATCCTTAGGAAAAGTTTGTAATACAAATTTGAGTGATATTATTTTGAAATAAAGCTTTATATATTTACGGTCTATTCATTAATCTTGTGAAAGATACAAAATACTACATTTCTCTTACACACATTCTAATAAATTTTTTATACGCTTTATACACAATTATTCCATAAACCAAAAACAGAAATAGTTGTTTCTTTTAAATATATAAAGGTTCCAAAAGAGTTCTTTAAAAATCAATTGTTATGAACTTTTATGAATTTCTGGCTCCATTGAAGTAGCTATGATTCAGATTTGCCTTTTTCTTATGACTTCTCTGATAGGTTACTTAGAACACATATAGTCTAATTTTAGCTTACACACAGGGTTCTGTGATAACAGCTTAGCCTAAAACTAACAAAAATTGTTTGTGGACTCAACTCCCATATATGACATGACAACCCCCTATGCAATTATCTTAGTTGTATCAATGTAAAAAAGGGTAACTGTAAATGTTTACAAGTAAAATGTACTACAGTTTTAATTTAATGAAGGTTATTCTCAATTCAACTATGAGCATGAAGGGTTATTATTCATAACTGCAATATAATGTACATTACTAAGACACATCTTGAATATTTTAGGCAATGATATTCTGTATATATAAAGGTAGATACGCCATCCATGGCTCAAAAACGAACCGCCGAAGAGAGTACACTTTTTTCGATTGTTTTGTGAGCATATCACAAATCCATACTTTTTACATCATTGATTTTAGGGTACAAATTAGATATCATCATTTATTCAGTAATACCAAGCAAGTAAAATAGTTGGATTTATTTTTGATTGATAGATATTTTTGATCCCATCCAAAAATTGTGTGTAAAATTAGAATAAAATAGACACAATTTTTAAAATATTTACAAATTATGAAATATTAACTTAGTATTGAGAAAAATTGTACAGATATTTGGCTCGCCTGAAAATGGAAAAATTTACTTGGAAAAATATAGTTGTGTATGAGACAATATAAGTAATGAATGTCTTTTGTTCTAGAAAAAAATAAAAGAATCTAAAGAAAGCGCAGTGTACACAGTGAACACAGCACCTGGTGACAAAAAAGACATAACTGGTGCTATGCCAGATGCGTACAGCCCACAATTTGTGGAAGCAGCATGGTATGCCTGGTGGGAGAAACAGGGATTCTTCAAGCCGGAGTATGGAGTAAGTTATGTTTAATAAGTAAATTAAGCATCTGTGGCTCATTGGTGTGTACTGTACCCTCCAATCTGGAGGGTGCAGGTTCAAACCATGCCACCTAAAAATGTCTTTGCGAATTTCGAAATTATATGTATGTTTATGTCAGATCAGCTCTTAGGGTGAAGAAAAATATCGTGAGGAAACATGCACACGCCTGTGAAGAGATTCAAAGGTTGTGCGTGAATCTGGCCAATCCACACTAGGCCTGAGTGAATGACTAAGGCCTTGCTGGAGAGTATAAAATATAATAAAACAGATGTTGAGAAACATTACTTCATGTTATATTTGTGTCATAGATATATCAATAATTTCATGCTTCACTTAGCATGTATTATATAATGATAATGACCCAGAAATAATGCAATAACAAACAAATCTAAGATCTCAATTCAAGATTATGGAGAAACTCTGTGACAACACACAGGTTATGTAAGTTAATAAAATGTCTCAGTAATTTTGATTATAATTGTGATTGACATGTGTACATAGATGTCCTACTTACAATGGTTTTTAACATGAAATAATTAGTTATATAATATAGGTAAGATTATATATTTGTGTAGGTTACTTTACTGTGCTGTTATTTATGCACGTAACTACTAAGTCGCAAATATACTATAGGCATGATGACTGGGTCCTGGAATCGTAAGAACTATTTTATATTATTACAAATCTGGGTTAAAAATAACGATGGGCTTACTCTCAGCTCGAAAACTCATGTTTTATGAATTTTATTTGTCTTCAAAGATGGGTGGGCAAGTCCATTTTTAAAGTACATTAATTGTCAAAAAAATGTAAACAAAAGGATAAGTCCATTTTTAAGTACATTAATTGTCAAAAAAAGTAAACAAAAGATAAACATATATTAAAGTAATTTTGCTATAATGCATTTGATAAACGCAACATTTATAAAGTTGTAGTAAAAA
>PQWD01004823.1:0-177168 GCA_019425675.1 Leucinodes orbonalis | reverse complement strand
TTCACAATACTATGCATACGATTACTGAGGCGTGACGTATAACTAGTGCCATTTGTATGACGTTTTTGGGAAAGTCCATTATTGTTTTAATGTTAACGGAGTAATTCTTTTACCAATGTTCCTATTATAATGCGGTCCATGGATATAATAGAAGAAAAAATAAATTATCATCATCCCTATTGTATGTAAAACAATCGGTTTTTAGATTCGAGAATTGATTTGAAGTGATTTTTGATAATAATTAGGTGTAGTCATGACACCGTAGTGTAGCGTAGGACGCCCTCCGGCCGATGGACCGACGAACTGCGGAAGGTCGCTGGTGGAAGCTGGATGAGAAAAGCGGAGGACCGGGATATCTGGCGCAAAATGGTGAGACCTATGTCCAGCAGTGGACTGCGATAGGTTGAAGAAGAAGAAGAAGAACATGACGCCCAGAATATCCAATGTTCCTGTATCACTTGATATCTTAAACTATTTATAATGTTTTTCTCTAACATAAATAGCAGATTTAACACACCATGTAATTTATATCAGTTAGTAGGACATTATGGCCGTTGGAGCAGACGAGTTTTGGAGTGGACACCTCGTCTCGGCAAGTGTAGCGTAGGGCGCCCTCCGACCCGATGGACTGACGACTTGCGAAAGGTCGCTTGTGGAGGCTGGATGAGAGAAGGCAGAGGACCGCGATATCTGGCGCAAAATGGGGGAGACCCATGTCCAGCAGTGGACTGCGATAGTTTGAATAGATAGTAGAACAGTGCTGAATGAATCACTTTCTGTTGGGCTTCATTACATAACACTAGTTCAGGGCCAATTAATTGAGTAAGAACCAAGTTAGAATAAACATTTATTAAAATAAAATCTTTAACCTAGGACCTAAAATTCTCCACACAAATTGGACTTAAAATTGACAAAAATATATACTAAAACAAATTAATTCCACTACAGCGTAAGTCGATATTGGATCCAAACCCAAAGGGCAAGTTTGTGATGATCATACCTCCTCCTAACGTGACAGGCAGCCTGCATCTGGGTCACGCACTGACAAATGCCGTCCAAGATGCGCTTACGAGATGGCATAGGTATGGTATTTTTTGTTTGGTTTTTATTATCTGCTTTTGTGGTCTGGCAGTTTGAGTTTGAAATGTGGAAGTGACCGACGACTTGCGAAGGGTCGCTGGTGGAGGCTGGAAGAGGAAAGCGAAGGACCGGGATATCTGGCAAAATGAGGGAGACCTATGTCCGTCAGTGGAATGCGATAGGTTGAAGAGAGTGGAAGTGGGTTCGTATCTCATACGAAGAGCACAATATTTGCTGCGATTATTCAGTTTGTTTCAGACATCGCAGGTTTCAGCTGATTGTATGTAAAGAAAAAAAACAAAAAAATATGACTTCCATGAGAGCGTCGGTGGCTCAGTGGTGTGGACTGTCGCCTTCCTACCGGGAGGGCTCAGGTCAAATCCCGACACGTACCAATGTATTTTCGAATTTTCGAAATATGATGTACGTTATCCGACCTCTTACGGTGAAGGAAAACATCGTTAGGAAACCTTCATGCACGTCTGCGAGAGATTCGAGGTTGTGTGAAGCCGTCAATCCACTGGGCTGGTGGGACGACTAAGGCCTAATCACCCTATACGGGTAGGCTCGTGCCCCGTTCTTAATGAGCTGATGATGATGATGATTACTTCCATACAAAAACTAGATGGTGTTGACCATCTAGTAAGTAAGTAAGTAGTAATTTTAATAATTGACATTTATCAATTGTTAAGATTTCGTGAATAAATACAAACTATATATAATTTGTAACAGGTATTTAAGCGGCTGTTGCCTAGTCGGTGGTGCTGTGCCGCTGCCCAAACTGCTGCATGACGTTTCAATATTTTATAGGCAGCATTGTCCTACACCTATATCATACTGTCTGGCATAAGATTATATTGTTTAATTTATTTTATAGTTAGGCAGTTCAGATGGCAAGTGGACAATCACAACTCCGAAAGAGAAGATGCTCTTGCCGTCCTTTATGAAGGGAGAGATAAAAGAAGAAATAGGATGTTTCCCTATTTTAGGGGGTGTAGGGTATCTTTGAGCGTCTGTGGCTCATTGGTTTAGACTGTTGCCTTCCGATCTAGAGGGTGCAGGTTCAAATCCCGCCACGTACCAATGTCATTTAGAATTTTCTAAATTTTATCCAACGCTCTTATGGTGAAGGCAAACATCGTGAGGAAACCTGCGCACGCCTACGTAGAGATTCAAAGGTTGTGCGTGAAGTCGCCCAATCCGCAACGGGCCTGCGTGGACGACTAAGGCCTATACACCCTTTACTGGTAGGCTCGTGCCCCTCGATGGGGACGTATAATGAGCTGATAATGTATGGGTCTCGCCAAACTTTTTGGCCGCTCCGAACTTCGCACATGACGATGCGGAGTTTACAAAATTCATACTTTTGCACTTGACTACACCTGCGCAGTAAGCACTTTGACTATATTCAGAGCGGCCAAAAAGTTCGGCAAGATCTGTAATTGGAATTATAATGTGATGTTTGTCAGAATGAACGGACGTACCACCCTATGGAATCCGGGGTGCGATCACGCCGGCATCGCAACGCAGGTGGTGGTGGAGAAGAAACTGTGGCGCGAGGAGCAGAAGACCCGACACCAACTCGGCCGCGAGGAGTTCATCAAGCGAGTGTGGGACTGGAAAAATGAGTGAGTGTACTTCAATTGAGTAATTTCCACCATTTTAATAAAATACCAAACTTTATTTTTATATAAGCGCACATTTTTTTGTATGTATGGCGGGTGTGCCGAATCGCTACCAATGTACGTTATCCGACTCTCTTACGGTGAAGGAAAACATCGAGAGGAAATCTGCGCACTCCTGCAAGAGATTTAAATGTTGTGCGTGAAGTCGCCCAATCTGCACTGGGCCTGCGTGGACGTCTAAAGACGCCTATATACCCTATACGGGTGGGCTCGTACCCCTCGGTGGGGACGTTTAATGAGCTGTGGATGATGTTGTTATATAAGTATGGTTTAAGCGCCGTGTGACAACCCCCGCTTTGTGTACCAGGAAAGGTGTCCGTATCTACGAGCAGCTGAGGTCGTTGGGCTCTTCGTTTGACTGGTCGCGCGCTCGGTTCACGATGGACCCGTCCATGTGTCGCGCGGTCAACGAGGCGTTTATACGGCTGCACGACGACGGCGACATCTACCGGGCGAACAGGTAATGTTACGAGCTGGGGTTCTGGTTAAATTATTGCCAAACACGAAGAATAACACGGCAACACACTATCAATTCACCACTATTATCTACACTCAACACTCATTACACTTAATAATCAGTTATTAACTCTGCACACTGTAACATAACACTTGATGAGTCAGTATATTTCCGCATACACACGTTATAATCTGTAGTTAACTCTTCACACTGTTATATCACACTCGACGATCCCTTAGATATTGCTGTATCACTCGTTTCTTCCTTGTAGATAATTCGCTGTATTCGCTCTTGAGTAGAACACAAGACTGCCGGCGCACCCATCGGTCCGCCTCTAATACCCGAAATGGAAACCTAAAAATTTATTTGTTCAAACTGTAAGATTCTAAACCTTTTACAGATTTAGAATCTTACAGTTATTTTTATTTTATAATAATTTGCTACCGGTTTGAAATAAACGTAAGAGTTGACCATCCATGTGGAATAACGGTTGAGAAATAGGCTGCTACACTCAGGTTTCCGTGTTCGATCCACCACCAAATTGCCGACCCATTACTACGCCAAAGTTGACGGGTTCAAGCCTCAGGCAGTACAAATATTTGTGTGCATGAAAATGGCTTATATTTTTTGTAAATATATAAAGAAAGTAAGAAAGAGAGAAAGAAATCTTTCTTTCCTTTTTGGAAATATATAGATATTATATCTATGTATTTACAAAAAAGTATGTTTATGAGTTGTTTAGTACCTGTGATGTCACCCCTGGGTGAATTTCGATGCATATTTATTTGTTTATTTTATTTACTGTAAAAAAATATATCGTAATGCATACTTTCAGGGTATGAAAAGATTCGAATGCCGGCGGAACATCATCAAGTCCCTGGAGTCGTTGAAGCTGTACCGCAAGACGGAGGACCACGCGATGGTGGTGCCGCTTTGCAGCCGCTCGAAGGATATAGTGGAGCCTATGCTCAAGCCGCAATGGTGAGTTTTCTTTGCTATAAAGGTACAGGACTGTCTGGACGCTCACCTGATGGTAAGTGATACGACTGACCATAACAGAGCGGCGTTGAAGGAGACCAACAACTGATAGACAGTTATTTTCCATCAATGGACGACTCATTTGGTGTTGCGGTTGAGACGTCGGCAACTACACCAAGGGTTCCGGGTTCGATCCCGGGCAGTACAGACATTTGTGTGCATGAACATGTCTGTTTGTAATGGTCTGGGTGTTTTCTATGTAAAATAGGTATGTTTTTACAAAAAATATATATAAGTATGTTTATCAGTTGTTTCGTATCCATTATACAGGCTTCACGCTTAACTTGGGGCTAGATGGCGCTGTGTGAATGTCAGTGGATATTTAAAAATAAAATGCTGCACTGCGCCCGTCACCCGAGACAACAGATGTTAGGTCTCGTATACCCGGTAATGACACTAGCTACAGTGGCCAAAATACAAAAGTGTATAGCACTCCTGTTTCACGGGACGATATCTGGCACTGCGGTGGTACCTTGACGAGTCAGTATCGAGTCTACCACCTGTCACAGTCTCTCGGTGGTATTTCTCCACTTTTTAATGGGTGTTATTAATTATAATAAATAAACATTATTATTATTATATCATATAAACCTAACTTTTATCTATTTAAAAAATCGCATCAAAATCCGTTGCGTAGTATTAAAGATTTAATCATACATAGGTATATAGGGGCAAGGGAAGCGACTTTGTTGTATACTATGTCATCATCATCATCAGCTCATTAAACGTCCCCACCGAGGGGCACGAGCCTACCCGTATACGGTGATTAGGCCTTAGTCGTCCACGCGGGCCCAGTGCGGATTGGACGACTTCACACACACTACCTTTGAATCTCTTCGCCGGATTGCATGAAGGTTTCCTCACGATGTTTTCCTTCACCGTAAGAGCGTCGGATAACGTATATATATTTTCGAAAATTTGAAAATACATTGGTACGTGTCGGGATTTGAACCTCAGCCCTCCCGGTAAGGAGGCAACAGTCCACACCATTGAGCCACCGACGCTCTATACTATGTAGTGATATTTTACCCAGGTACATCAAATGTGACAATATGGCCGCGGAAGCGATCAAGGCGGTGAAGACTGGCGAGCTGAAGATCATACCGGACGCGCACGAGAAGACCTGGTACCACTGGATGGAGAACATCCGGGACTGGTGCATCTCGCGGCAGCTGTGGTGGGGGCATAGGATACCGGCGTACCGGGTCAAACTGCCCAATCAGGTGAGAGTTTGAAAAAAACTCAAAATCCATTTCAATACTCAATGAGGGTATTTGTAATTTAATAATCTGTCAAGTATAATAGCAAGTTGCTCTCTTCCCATTGGTTATTCGCGTGACATTTGGATATTTAATGTCACTACAAACATCAGTGACCAATCGAAATTATCCTAGACCTTTCACCAACGTAGCGCTATGTAGTAAGGTTTTACATAACAAAAACCCTCATTATATATTGCCAAACTATAATGAACATGAGATGTTACATAAAATTCAAATTCAAATTAGTGAACGAAAATATATGTTTGTGTTAAGTGTTATTTTATATGTGTAAAACTTGATTATTAAAGTACGATGATATTGGTGTACGTCAAATACTCGAATGAGTTAATGTTTGCACCTGAGTATTTTTTTAAATTGTATTTGTATTTTATATGATTAAATAAATAAAAAATAATTTAGCCTTACAAAAAACATTAAAAATATATAAGAAAATCTATTAAGTTGAACCTCGTATTTAATATTATTTATTTATTTGGGCAACCAACAAGAACATGTACTTAGCAAATTTTATGACAGTGTTTTACACACATGAACACATGATTAAGTACTGCCACAGCTTGCGCAAACATAACTTGCATATAAAATTATAAAAAAACAAATACATATCTGTGGACACAAAAAAATCATAAATTTAGGTAAACACCAGAAATCGAATTAGATTGTGCTTTTATGCAATTGAGCGATTGATTTGAGGAACGTATGCAACGGTGCACGTATTTACCAAATATATATTATAAATGTATCGATACATATATTCAATGTTGTATTTGCCTGTAAAGACATGTTTTTTATACGTTTCACATAAATTACTACATTGTAATGTATAATGATATGTCGCTGGCAAGTCTGTACCAATAAATAAATAAAAAATGATACTAAATATATGTATATAATATATATATGTATGATAAATGTAACTTGTTAATAAAAGTGTCAACACCCTTCACAAGTGTACTAACGAGACTCCACCCATGGCTTAAGGAAGAATCGTCGGCAGTCAGCAAAACGGCACCGCGTCGTCGTCGAACCCGCACCGGCCAGAAGAAGGCCGGTCGCATACGGACAAGGCGGCCCGCCGCTACCGTCGACACGTATCAATCCGTATGTCAAAGCTAGTAGACCATTTCCCTGCCGGAATTCCCAATCACTTTTTGGTTAATCATTCAATCCGGTAGTTTCCACCATCCGTAATAATATACCAAACCTTATTATTATAAAAGCGCATGTTATTTTATATGTCGTTTCATTGATCACTTTTGTTTATTTGCCATATTGTACTATAAATATATTGAGACCAATAAATATAAGGTCAATTGATGATAGTGAGCAATGACGTCTCTCTCTTCAACCTATTGCAGTCCACTACTGGACATAGGTCTCCCCCATTTCGCGCCAGATATCGTCCGCTTTTCTCATCCAGCTTCCACCAGCGACCTTTCGCAAGTGAGCAATGACGTCACATATCACTAATCTCATACAAAACATATGAAAACGTTCCGTTTTGACAGTTCTGAAAAAGAACGGAAACGATTAGTGGTGTCAACTACCGGATTGGAGACACCCACCAACATGCTTTGCACGTTAGACCGTCGGTCCCGGCTACAATCTAAGTCGTAAACGTCAAACAAACTGCATTGAGTCCGCGTGGTTGTGAACGGATGTAATATTCCTATAGTGATATAGCTAAGGCCCGCATCCTCATTAGTATGCTACAGGCTGATGATGTCCCACCGCATTCGGCGACACCTAATAATGCGTATATGAAACCACCGGGCTTAAACAATTCATTTCCTTACCAGAATTCCCAACATAACACATTTTGGTTCCTCCCATTTTATTAATCACATAGTGATTTTGCACCGCTTGGCTTCTGAATGACAATGATGCTCTTTTTGTGCAAAACCAGCAGCGTAGTTTTGTTGTACACGCGATCATTACAAGTACAACTTATTATAAGTCAATACAAATCTATACTAATATATAAAGCTGAAGTTTGTTTGTTGTTTGTTTGTTTGAACGCGCTAATCTCAGGAACTACTGGTTCGATTTGAATAATTCTTTCAGTGTTAGATAGCTTATTTATCGAGGAAGGCTATAGGCTATATATCATCACGCTACGAGTAATAGAAGCGGAGCAGTAATGAAAAATGTTTCAAAATCGGGGGTATTTTTTCATACTTGGAGCTTCCGCTGCGTACGCTGCGTAAACGGTTAAAGTTACACAAAAGTCATGTATGAGAGTATTGTTCTCCTTTTAAAGGTCTACAAAAAAGTCCGCGACAGCATATGTCTATCTTTTAAGGTTAGCTCACATATTTTTGCTAATAAAAAAATCTGAAATTGACCCCGAAACCTTTAAAGTTGGAGGGAGGGGAAATCCTATGTATAGTGATAAATGAAAGTACCGTGTTATCCCGAATTTAATGCGAGCGAAGCCGCGGGCAAAAGCTAGTATACAATAAGATTCCACTAATTATAAGACAGGAAAAAAACTTTCAGCAATTTACGAACAAATTAAAGCAATTGTTGTGAAAAAAAGCTTACTATACCACCGCAGAATACCTATCAGACGAGACATAACAATAGAAACTCCAACCAAGGCGAAGTTTATATTATTAATATAGATTGAAAGTATTAGTGTGTAAGGCTATGTGCATTTGTCATGATTTTCATTCTTGTGCCCTTACAGGGTTCATGTGTTATGTACCTATTGAAATTTATAAGAACTTATAAACCACATGACTGTAATGATAAATAAATAAATTATCGTTTTGAAGATAAAACGTATTACTAAGACTTCGCTGTTCGTCTGCCTATCTATTTGTCATCCGGCTAGATACAGGCTGAGCAGTTACTAGACAGATGACTTTTTCATATTTGTGATGTATTTAATTACAACTATAACATCAAATACTGATGTATTTTTGTAACCACAAATACTTAAGGGAACGAAATAAATATCTAAGATTGACTTGAGCGTTCCAACGATAATTAATGAAAATCTATTGTTTGAGGGACTTAGTTGCTTTACAATCGATCAACTAACGATTCTGATCTTTGCCGATTTTATGAATATTGGCACGGAACTTTGGGTTTGCAAATCCGACCTTATTCGAATGTTATTATCTTATGTTATGTGATCTAAGCTCTGTCCTTATTACAATTAAGCATAAAGTACTAAGAATAATTTTCTTTGCAGCCAAATTTCCACTCGTACGCAGTAGGGACTGGATTTAAAAATTTTCAATTTGTAACCTATTTTTTATGATGAGAGATCCGACTGCACTTGAATGCTCCTATTTATATATGTGAGATAGCACTTGTCCTCAACATTATGTTCAATGTGTGTATATATAATATATATATATATATATAATATAAATATATAGTACGAGTATCTGCGATAGTACCATGAATGGTTAGTTTAGCACCTTATTCCAAACTCCTAAATAATGTGAGCGAATAAATGCATGTTAGCAGGTAATGCATTACACATTTATACGACTACTTTTTTTTTTCATTAAGCAAATAATTTGCTTCGCTTATGTTGTTGTGTTGATAATGATTTTTTATTTGGATTGAATAGTATTTTTTTTATTATTAATACTAAATATCTTGAGTTTTTTTTTCAATGTCAGTGGTCATAATTTGTTTGTGAGCATGTTGTGTGATAAGTACTAGTAATTTAATTTGTACGGTATGCTTGTCAAATTGGATAATTCTGTAATTGGCTTCATTTACTAGTAAACAGTCAGCCATACTTTAATTTTTTTTACACCAATTATTATTTATATTTTTTTGTACCATTTGTAACAATAATCATAGTTGAATCCTAGCCATAATTAATGTTAATGAGTAATTACTTGTGTATATTTTGATTGGACAGTTGGTAAATATATTCCACATCACTTTGAAACTTATTCCTTGGGCATACAGGTGAAAACCAATGAAAATATTGGCAGTGCTATATTCGAGGACTTAAGGGTTCATTATTAATGTTATTTCTTACAAAACCCTCCATTATATAAATGTCTAAATAAATTCCAAAATTAAAATTGATTTAGTCATCTCTAAATACATAGGAGATGATGGTAACACTTTTTTTTAATAATCAATATCTATATACTCTTAGGCCCTTATTTTAGAACGAGACTCAAACATTGATGCTTTATAGCGCTATCCATTTCTAACTCAATTTAAGTATAGATCAACGCTTGAGTTTGTTCAAGAATACGGGCCTAAAGGATCACACGTAACTAAGACGTTCTCATTCTCCAACAGCAAGAGGAAGAGCTCTGGGTATCGGCGCACACGGAAGAGGAGGCCAGAGCTAAAGCGGCTGCCAAGTACAAGGTGTCCGGGGATCTGATTACGCTGGCCAGGGACGAGGACGTGTTGGACACGTGGTTCTCGTCGGGGCTGTTCCCGTTCTCCATATTCGGTTGGCCCGATCAGACTGAGGATTTGCAGGTACAATTAATTGTAATTCCAAATTGCAAAGCCTATCCCACCGCCGTAAAGTGACATGTTTGTCAGTTTTTTACAGGCTCTACTTTGGTGAGTGTTCTTCCGAGCTCCATGCACTGATCCCTCGTCTCCCTTTCACCATAGGTCATCAAGGCGGACTGCAAAATTTCATCCATTTGTGGTGGACGTTCCCCGTATCCGGACTAAGCGTTTTGCATCTACTTTCATTATGCGTACAGCAAATGAATGGAATGAACTACCTGCATCTGTGGTTCCGGCCACATATAACCCCGTGGCATTTAAAAAACGAGTGAATAGGCTTTTTCTGGTCAAGCTCGCTCCATCTTAGAGCACGTCTCTTCCATTAGGTTAGTCTGTGCTCAAGAGCAAGCCCGTCATAATTAATTTCATTATGGATAAGCTTTTGTGTTTGTATATATAGTATGCTTAGTGTATAATAGCGTCGGTTACTCAATGGTGTGGACTGTGTCTTCCGATCGGGAGGGCGCAGGTGTAAATCATCTAAGTCGATCACATTTTTTTTTTATGTTATAAGTGTACAGGACGGTCTGGAAGCTCACCGGATGGTAAGTGACACGCCAGACCATGACAGAGCGGCACTAAAGGAGACCAACAACTGATAGACAGCCACCATCCCCCATCAATGCCGCACTGCGCCCGTCACCCGAGACAACAGATGTTAGGTCTCTTATACCCGGTAATTTCACATTAAGTAAGAAGAAACCCTAGGAATAGGATAGTAACTAAAGGCATTAAAAGAAACCTACTAATAGGAAAGTAGTAACTAAGAATAGGCACTAAACAGAATATTTGTTTGTATACAGGCGTTCTATCCTGGCTCCTTGCTGGAAACCGGCCACGACATACTCTTCTTTTGGGTAGCGAGGATGGTGTTCTTCGGGCAGCGTCTACTTGGGAAATTACCCTTCAAGTGAGTTAATCCTTTGACCAACAATGACGCTTTAAGGCGCCAGACACAATAGAAAATCTATTGTGTCTGGATTCTCGGCGTTTAATGGGTTAAGTATATTTTTTGTCATTTTTCCCTGATCTAGACACCTTTTTGTGAGCCGGGCCGGAGGGCATCTGGAGAGTCGACGATTAGGAAATCTGTCGCAAAATAGTGGAAAGGGGAACTCTTGTCTCGCAGTAAACTACGATTTACTCCCCCCCTTTATTTCAGCTCTAAATTAACCCCTAATTTTTAATTTAGTATTTTGATCTTTTTTCAATATTTGTTCGGTGCAATACACATAAACACGTAAATAAAATTTCATAATTTTTATCATACATATTAATTATTAGTGTACTGTCAGAGACCATCCCGACTGGGCATATTTAAACATAGCTTTTAACGATTAAAATTTTTGTGGTTTTGGTGTAAATGAAACAATTTTAACTTTCTGTCGGACTTTCTAATTTCTCTCAACAATACTCAATCATTATTTCCAAAACATAATGTACAAAAATGTGAGATGGGTTATTGACCATGTTGGGCACGCAATATAAGGAATAGATCAATACTTACTAAGAATAAGTAAAATTATAATTGAGATGACACAACGTTTGCCGGTTCAGCTAGTATTATAAAGAAAAATATACTCAATCATTTATTGCCTCGGTGGGGACGTTTAATGAGCTGATGGTGATTTTTTTGCCAAACTAAAATATACCTAAGCAAGTAAAACATTTGAATTTGAAGTCATCAACCATTATATTGGCCACAGAGAAGTGTACCTCCATCCGATGGTACGCGATGCGCACGGGCGCAAGATGTCCAAGTCCCTCGGCAACGTGGTGGACCCCGTGGACGTGGTGCGTGGAGTCACTCTCGAGGAGCTGCACGCCCAGCTCCGGGACTCGAACCTGGACCCGCGCGAGCAGGAGCGCGCCCGCCAGGGACAGAAGCAGGACTACCCCAACGGGATACCCGAGTGTGGCACGGATGCGCTGAGGTATTGTAATATATAAATAATATATATAAATATGTTTATCCGTTGTTAAGCGCTCGTAGCACAAACTCCTCGCTTAAATTGGAGCTAGATGGCGTTGTTCGATTATTTATTATTATGGTAAATGTTGTGTGACTTCGCCGTTGAACATTCTTTATACGTTAGTGGCTTTATCAAGCCTACATTTGACTGGTTATTGAATCACCGTTATCCAAGTGGCAATTTTTTATCGTCAATAGGTAGCGGTTCTGGCAGACAGATTGGTGCAATAGTGTCATGGAGCACCTGATTTTGTATCGTTGTGTACTCTTCAACGGCCAAGTCACACAACATCAACCATAATAATAAAGTAATCGCAGTAAGGAACCTTAGACTTGGCACGATTTCATTACTTTTTAGAGATAATCAAGCAGTTCCATCGAGACTTGGCTAGTTTTTTACAGAATATTTTTGGTGGGATATTATTTTGTTCATAAGTGACAACAATATTTCTGTATTTGAATCTGCTAGGTTCGCTCTGTGTGCGATGACGCAAGGCCGCGATCTGAACCTGGACATCCTGCGCGTGCAGGGCTACCGGTTCTTCTGCAACAAGCTGTGGAACGCGACCAAGTTTGCGCTCATGTACTTCCCAGTGGACACTGTGTATGAGGTGAGCTTTGGATAAAAAATAAATATTTTAATTTGTGTATTGTAGTTGTTAATAAAAGCAGTGAAACAGTTCTACAAGAGATGTTCCCTTCACACTACAAGATAATCCATCAACTGCATGCTTACAATCAGTATTTATACACTTTAATCGGAAGTCAACATTATGACTGTCTAAATAATCAACAAAAGTATTCATAAAGGCGCCACTGCGCCGGTTCCGGTTGAATAAATGTTATATTGTAATAGACTCATTACATTTCGATACAATTGTTACAAAACATTTTAATATATTATTTAGGCCGCCAACGCATTTTGTAGCTCCTTTGGTGTTGCAAATGTCCATGGGCGGCAGTATTCACTTTCCATCAGGTGATCTGTCTGCTCGTTTGCCCCCTATACTATATAAAAAAAATACAATCATAAGCTTTTGACAACTTAGTTACATATAAAACAGTAATTTCATATAAATATACGGGATATTGATACTATCCGGAAGCTTAAAGACCAACAATTAATTTTGTCTACAAATCAAAGATGGTAATACCGTTAAAATCAATATTAGAACATGCTTACGTAAACACATTGGACAATTTATACGTGCAAATATTTTAACTAACTCCATATTAAAAAAAAAAATTATTAGAATTAAACCCACCCATGAAAGCAACCAATCCGCTTTGGGGATGTGTACTGGCAGGACGTGCCCCTCGATGGGACGTATAATAAGCTGATGACGATGCCCAGGTCCACAATACGAGTCTACCGTCGGAGCTGTCCCCGATGGACCGGTGGATGCTGTCACGCCTCGCGCTCGCCGTACAGAAGGTGAACGCTGGCTTCCAGGCGTACGACTTCCGGCGGCCACCACGCATTGCTACAACCTGTGGCTGTATGACCTGTGCGATGTTTATTTGGTAAGTTGTATAATTTTTGTTGTAGGCCCCGCGGAATAAGCAGTGAAACTTAACCTATGTGCTTATCCAGTTAACTATTAAAATCTCATCGTAAGGTGTGCTGCTTGCGTAACGTGAGCTTATGCTTGACAACATTGCTTTATGTTCAAAAAAAAAAAATTTCTAAAGAGTAGCCTAAACTTTTTCTTATTACGTCAGCTACCTGCTAATAAAAGTCTTGTCAAAATCGGTCCAGCCGTTTCAGAGATTACCCGGAACAAACTGACAGACAAAAAAATATTTTGGCAATAATCTGGTTTGGTATGCTCCGTTAATATAGTAAAAAAACTGTGTTTTCTATATTACAAACGGCACTACAATTATATGTATGTGTACAGACTATCTGGGCTGAACTATTTTCGCCTTAGAAATAATAAATTGGCGAATTTTGGAATAGGTTACACAGAGTTTTAAAACTAATTTCTTCTGACAACCCATGTTGTGTAATTGATTGAGATGTCCGGGTTCCGGGTTCGATCCCCGGGCAGTACAAACATTTGTGTGCATGAACATGTCTGTTTGTATTTTTCTGTGTATTTTTACATTGTTTGATTTATATTAACTAAACTTATATGTGTTTCCATGGAAAATAAATGTATTTACGCAAAAAAATTTATATAAGTATGTTAATTCGTTGTTTAGTAATTATATTACAGGCTGATACTTTCCTGTGTGAATGCCAATGTAAACTCGCGTGCAAGTAAATCGACTCAAGCCTCAAGTACGCATAACAAGTGATATAACTAAAAAATGCCTTATTATACCTCTATATAATGTTTTACATAATTAAAGCCTAGTAATTGAGCTTTAAAATGGTGTAAGTTGCATGGAAATCGATTCAGTAGTTTAGTAAAAAAGGTTAATGCTAATGATAATGTAAAAAATGTTGAAAATTCATACAATTTCACAGTATGGGGTTATTGTGTTTAAATGAAACAAAATGTGCGTAAGATAAAAAAATTATTCGTGTCAATATTTGGTATTCCCTCCTCTAGCTCTGATCACTGCTCTCATGCGATAAGGTCGATTATCAACTTTTTAATGGATGATTGTGGTATTCGACCCCACTCTTCTACCAACGCAGTCTTGAGCTCATTGATGTTTGTCGGAGCTGGATTCCTCGCTCTAACTTTCCTTTTGAGCTCGTCCCATATGTGCTCAATGGGATTTAAATCGGGGCTGAGCGCTGGCCAATGCATAGTGTGAATTCCAACTTCGTTCAGGAAATCACGTGTGGCCCGAGCAGTGTGACATCGGGCATTGTCATGCATCAAGATGAAATTTTCCCCAATAAAGCCTTGATAAGGGACAACTTGATCCAGTAGAACATTTTCAATGTAACGATCACTGGTCAGACCGCCTCCCCGGCCTCCTCCAGGAACGAAAACAAGGTCCGTTTTGCCTTCTAAGGAAATTCCAGCCCACATCATGCAAGATCCGCCACCATATGCAACGGTTTCCACAAAGCAGCACTGTGAAAACCGTTCACCGGGACGACGGTATACCCGACCTCTCCTGTCGCTGCCATGGAGACACATCCTCGTCTCATCTGTGAACAGGACTGACTGCCATTGCTCTATGCTCCAATCCAAATGTTCTCGAGCAAAGTGAAGGCGTGCTTGACGATGAGCTGTGGTCAACTTCGGGCCTGTAGCGGGTCTTTTCGGAGTAAGGTTAGCTTCTTTCAACCTTCTTCTAACTGTCCACTGACTGACAGTCACCCCGCGAACTTGACGTAGCTCCTGCTGCACATCTACGCCGGTAAGGTGTCGATTTCGGAGAGAGGTCGAGACCAAAAACCGGTCGTCACGCTCCGAGGTGCACCGGCGTCGGCTGGTATTAGGCCTCCGAGTGAAGGCACCAGTCTCTTGAAACCTTCTGTATACTCTCGAGACAGCGGACTGACTCATATTCAAACGACGAGCGACTTCTCGCTGGTTCAACCCTTCTTGCAACAGGGCAACGACTTGAGCGGCTTCTTCAGGTGTTGTATCCATAATTTTCTTCAAATGACGGCTTTAATTTGCAGAGATGTGTTCAGGTCAACGTCTAATGAGCGACTGATAAGAAAAAAACGATTACAGGGGGTTTTATAGGGGGTTGTGTCGCGCAAGTTGTGAATAGAGCGCAGAGCAGTTTACGGGAGGTTGCGTTCAGTTGCATTCTAAGTACAAGTGTTTATTTAAATTACTGATATTATGCTACCATTTGAAAGCCTAATTACTAGGCTTTAATTATGTAAAACATTATATAGAGGTAAAATAAGTCATTTTTTAGTTATATCACTTTTTATGCGCACTTGAGGCTTGAGTCGATTTACTTGCACGCGAGTGTATATTTATTTATTCGAATCTTAATTCTATTCTTCATTATTTTCTCTACGTATGCAGGAATGTCTCAAACCGGTGTTTGCTCAAGGCACGGACGCTCAGAAGGCTGGCGCGCGTCGTACTCTGTACACCGCACTGGAGATTGGCCTGAAGCTGCTCAGCCCCTTCATGCCCTTCATCACTGAAGAGCTATACCAGAGGTTGCCTAAGAAGGACGCCTCCACGCCGTCCATATGTGTCGCTGGCTATCCCACGGTAAGTCTACATTATTAGAGTCATCATCATCAGCTCATATGTCCACATCGAGGGGCACGAGCCTACCCGTATAGTGTGTATATTCCTTAGTCGACGTAGGCCCAGTGCGGATTGGCCGACTTCACGCACAACCTTTGAATCTTTTCGCAGGCGTGCGCAGTTTTCCTCACGATATTTTCCTTCACCGCAAGAGCGTCGGATAACCATAATTCGAAAATTTGAAAACACATTGGTACATGGCGGGATTTGAACCTGCGCCCTACCGATTGGAAGGCAACAGTCCACACCATTGAGTCACCGACGCTGGTCAATTAAGAGTATCGTTTATAAATTTATTGCTTCCGTGGCTTAGTGGGCACAAAGATCGGCTGCGTGACCGGGAGGTTGATTACGAATACCGCGGGGAAAAGGCACTTTTTTCTAGTTTGCTTGCTACATTAAAAAAAGATTTGCACTGAAGCCGTCGGTCCCGGCTACAATCTTGGGTTGGTAGTCGTTCACATTCGCCAATCCGTATTGAAAATGAAAATGAATGAAAATGAAAAGTGTTTATTCAGTTTAGGTCCTTAAAGAACACTTATGAATGTCAAATGAAGCTACCACTGGTTCGGGAGGTTTTTCCACTGAGAAGAAACCAGCAAGAAACTCAGTAGTTACTCTTTCAAAAAAATGTGTTGAATACAGATTCATTTGTAATCAAAATAATTATATAAAGCAAATTATATTTTCAATTTTTATCGTATTATGTATTGGTAAAAATATAATAATCTACAAAAGTACTATTAAGCAGTTAAGTATTATATAAATTTAAATAGATGACAACAAAAAAAAAACAAAGTAGTGCAGGCGTGGACAACATGTCCATGAGTTTTATCATTTATATAATCTTCAACACTATAGTAAGCTTTTTTTTATTAAAATAGACCCGCGTGACATTGGGCCCGCGTGGCGGGTTACCAACCAATCCCCACAGCAGCTATGATAAATATTACTAGTTTAAGATTATGGTATGGCGTCACCTGGGTCTCGTCAGAATATCAGCGCTCCCGTGATAATACTTATTTGTCACGGCAGCCTATGCTGAGCCATTTGACCACATCTGTGTGGCCTTCACAGCTTCACCGGACAATTGGCGAGCGCAGATGGCTCTCAGCCCAAAAATTTATGCAACGGGCCTAAGGGTGTCCCAGAGTGGGACGCGAACCTCGGCTTAGGGCGTTGCTGGGACCACATCTGTGTTGTTTAATGTTCAATACCTTTTTTCCCACCTTTGTTAACATAAAAATATAACTATTTATTGTAATAGAGATGTAAATGTGTAACTGTGTGGTCAATAAATGTTTTTGTTTCTTTCTTTCATTCTATGTGGAAAGGCCTGTGCCCTTTAATGGGCCGTTATAGGCAGATGATGGTTAGTTATCAAACCGTTTATGTTTTTCAGGAGTCAGATGCGCCATGGCGTTCCGAAGAGCTGGAGGCGTCCGTGGAGACGGTGATGAAGATGGTGCATCAGATCAGGTCGACGAGAGCCGAGTACACACTCGCCAACAAACAGAAAACCACTGCACACCTTATTATATCGCCGGAACTTCAGGTAAAAATTGCTTGTTGTACAATGATGTAAAAAAGTATAGATTCGTGATATGCTCACATAACAATCGATAAAAGTGTTGCGAATGCAGTGACAGCACACATACACTATTTCGAATGAACATACATTTACCTAAACAAAAGAGTACAAACTGTACCCTCTTCGGCGGTTCGTTTTTGAGGCACGGATGGCGTATCTACCTTTATATATACAGAATAGCATTGCTTGTTGTAACTAAGTTTGTCAAAGTTCAATCTTATTCAATTTCAACTCATAGTAATCACATTTAACTATCTACTATCGACGACCCGTTTGGTGTAGCGGTGGAGACGTCGACTACTACACTCAGGATTCCAGGTTCAATCCCGTGCAGTACACCAGTTGTGTGCATGAACATGTCTGTTTATAATGGTCTTGTTTTCTACTTATAATATGTATATATTTACAAAATTAAGTATATAAGTATGTTAATCCATTTTTTTAAAAATCTTCTATAGACGGTAATTAGACCGCCATCTCACCTGATGGTAATTGATGATGCGGTCGGGGATGGATCATGCCTGCCTAGAAACAGCCTGTTCCCTCTTGCTTCGAAGACGGCCAGGTTGTGACGATCCATTCCTTTGCGGTGCGCATTAGGAACGAGGCACAGCAGCGGGCTGTGCAGATACGTGGGATGTCGATGTTTTAAGGTGCTATTTTTTCAGGGTGAGAAACTGAGAGGGCTTTTCAGAAGTCTCCAATCCTTGGCGAACAGCGAGTTGAGCGACGAGGAGCCCCCTACTGGATGCTCCATATTGACTGTATCGGATAAGATTGAAGTGCACTTAGTCCTTAAGGTATGTAACAGTTTCAATTTGTTATTATGTACTGAGTTTTTAGGTAAAGAGTATCTTTCTATGTGAAATATGTACCCAAAGATTCTTTGCTAGTTCTTCCATTACTGCACTTATCTGGATAATTAAAACTACTGAATGAATATCGTAAATTGTAAAGTTGTGCTGACAGGATAAATGTCACGATACTGTCAGTAAAAATCTATTTTTAAGTCAAGTCATATTTTAGTATAAAAATTATTTGCCGCATCATTTGAGTAATTATAGCTTGGTGATGGTTGGTTTTTATTGATATATTTTTATTTGTCTAATAATTGTATTTTATTCCATAGGGCCTCATAGATCCGCAAAAAGAGATAACGAAACTGGAAAAGAAAAAGGAAGCACTGTCACAGACCATAAACAAGCTGCAGCAGTCTATGGCAGCGGACGACTACGCAACAAAAGTGCCCGCTGAAGTGCAAAAGGCAAATAATGAGAAACTGTCGCAGTCCCAAGGGGAGTTGGAAAGGTTACAGGCTGCGATGGAAACTCTTAAGCTTATGTGAAGCATCTAAACAGATGTTTAATATGATGACCAAATGTCACATTGAAAACAAAAATGTTATATATATTTTTTCAATATCTTTCAATTCAATTCAATTCAATTTATTTGTTAAACATAGGTCATTCACTCAAGGTGGAACAATTTTACAATAGTTTTAAGTTACAATTATACAATAGTTTTAAGTTTTTATTTTTCAAATGAAAATAAGTAATATTATTACTACGAGTATAAAAAGTATTACAATACCTTTTTTTTTCAATGAATAGCAACAATTACGTAAATTAATTAAATATGATAGAAAACAAGTCATACACTAAATGCCATTTTGGTTTTCAATGTGCAAAATTTAGCAGCAATAATTTAATATTTTCCATTCGTTTTATTTTCTGTGGCTTCTTTTTACTGTTAGCAAAATCTCTTACTTACAAATGTTATGAAACGTGGATGTGATATGTACATTTTTGGTAATATGTAGTAAATTATTTCTGTGTACAAAAATACCTTGAAGTATTTTTACATAGGCATATGAGTAAGATGTATTTTAAGAGAAAGTTCTAAAATAAATTCATTTTTAAATGAATCGTTTCAATATTATAATTGTATTTACTGCAAACATGCATTCTTTATAACTAAATATTAATCATTTTGCATTAGCCCAATACCCTCTTGTACAAAAGTTTCAAATCAATGGAGTCTTATCTCAAACGGTTTTCACTGTTTTGGCGATATGATATATTATTTTATTTTGTTTTGCAATAAAATAGCTTTTTTAAAATGACTGTTTTTTAATGAAAAATCCATTTTCTATTTTTAATGATTCAATTAAATTAGGCGTTAATATGGACGCAACAGAAATGAAACGAACCTCATTCAGATAATATTAACTATCTCCTTGGTCTTGTGGCATTGAGTTTAAATCGTAAGGATCCAGGGATCGGGGTTTTTTTAAAAACATTTTCTCCAGTTTGAGATATCGTATATAAACGGCCATAATGGGTACAGTATCGTACTGAACACATTATGGCCGTTTTAACAAAGGGTGCGCGAGACAAAACGAGATCTTAACGACTTGGTCGGCGTACACGTCTTTCTTTCTATTAACTTCCTGCATAGCGGGGATATGGGAATCAAGCCACGACTTATGGCCCGTGTTTCTTCCCTCGTGGTGATTGCTTAAGTCCCATCCTGATGGGAAGGCTTATCGGGCACAGGAAAGGCGTACACGTTAACTAAGGCTTATATAGTCTGCCAGACCAAGGATTACCACGGTGCGGCTTGCAAGGCTGATCCCTATAAATGTTTTTGTGAACAAGTGCGAGTGTTAGCAAATGAAACAAAACAGTACAACGGTCATTTTGATTTCTCTCAAGATACTTGCCTAAGGTTTCAGTAAAAATTATGGGGAATGTAGGGAATTCATCTATAGCACAAAATCATGGTTATCACTAATTTCTTCATCAATGAAACAAAAGAATACTTTTAGGCGAGACAGTGTAGTGTATGACTCTACCCTGTTCCGAATGGATCGAATTAAAAAAAAAGATGTTAACATGACTTTGACTTGACAATCAGCTGATTCATGACTTGACATTTCTTACTTTGCAATTTTTTTAAACATTTTGTAATGTTTACATACAAAACTGTATTATAGTTAATACTTACTATACCAGCAGTTTAATTAATAAAATTAATAGTTTTGTCTCTTGCAGACAACCGTTGCGTACAGAGAACAGTAGGAGAAACTAATCCTTTTGTAATGGAATTTCCAGCACTTGGTGAACATTGCCAACGAGATGGTTGCAATCAAAATGATTTCCTGCCTCTCCAGTGCAAATGCGGCAAGGTCCTTTGCCGTGTGCATTTCCTTGACCACTGTCAGTCCGGTGAGTGCGAGTTAGCGCCTAAACCACGAGAAGTTAACCTCAAAAATGATGATCAGATTTTTAAGTGCTCCGAAAAAGGTTGCCGGAAGGGCAACCTTCACGAAATGCTGTGCACGAAGTGTAATAGGCATTACTGTATTGAGCACAGATTTCACCTGTAAGTATAAATAATAATTCTTTAATAATTCATAAACATGGGTAATACAGGGTTGGTTAATGATTAAAGGAACAGCCATGATTCGCCATAGGCATATGACCTTAAGAACTAAATAAAATTTATAAATTAATTACACAAACGAGTCATCAAAATTAATTACACAAAATAAAGTCATCCAAATTAATTTCATTATAATAATCATTCTCATAAAATTAAATAACAAAAATAAATTATATAAATTAAATGTAAAATTTTATTGAAATTGATAATATAAATTTGTTCTATTCCATTTTATCATTTAAAAATATGTTAATGTCATAGTAAGCCTTTTTGGTAAGAAAGCCATTGAGTTCAGTTTTAAATTTGTGATAACTGGTCATATTCCTTATATATTGCGGGATTTTGTTATAAATTGATGGTGCCATGCGACTCACACTTATTTTATGAAGTAGAGGTCTGCGCGTTTGTGTAAATTTAAGTTTCCCTTCACGAAGGACATTATTTATTTAGTTATTATACTTTAGTCTTGACTAATGATGAATTTAACCCCTGAAAGGTGAATTTAATTCCAAAGCTACCACTTCTTGTTACATATAACAAATTAAAAATAAAATACCTTTATACTCAAGGCAATCATCTAACTAAAAATATCTGGCAGCTTCTGAATCAAATTATTACACCAATTGCTAGGTGGATATCCTACAAAAAGTAAGCACTTCTCAAATCTGATTAGGCATGTGTGGGTATCTCCCCCACAGTGGCCTGTTAAATGCTAGTGATGATGTGGGAAAGCTTTTTTGCTCATCATTTAAGGTATTTACAAATGAACAGTCTGTACAATGTTTTAGTACATGCCCTGAAATTGATGATGACACGATGGCAGCCAAGATTGAACAACTAGAAGCACCCAGAAGGCTTTTCCGGGAGGCTAATAAACATTTACAAGAAAAAGTAAGTTCATATAAATATAATTCATGTATTTGATAGTGTATCTAGTTTCCAAAAGCATAAATTTAAGTTTTTTTAAGCGTCAAAATCTGGAAAATGAGCTAGATTGTTTCTAGAGCTGATTTCTGTACAGTGATACAAAATTATCAATTGAATCAAACAATTATTATATAATAAAACATATTACTACAATGGACAAGGACAGTAGAATGCTGTTTAAGGCTGTACACATCAATTCACATCATAACAATGAAACTGCAAATTACTGCAAGTGTGTTAAATAAATTCTCTGACACAGGAACTTTAACCAATTTAAGTTGTATTCATGAAGTCTTTACAGTTTTTTTTCATAGTTTCCATCAGCAGTTTGTATTAGTAAAATAATTTTAAGTAATTTTAAGAAATTTCAGAAATTTATTTTAAAAATAGATAATTTCGACCTATGTGATGAATTGGTTTAAACTTGAGTATAATTCTTTATTTTTTTAATCTAATGGCAAGAATTTGATGCGAATTCATTTCATATTAAAAAAGTTTTTACTAGTTTCGAGTGTACTAAGTTATTTAGTTAGCATTAATCCAAACCTCCATTTAGGTCATTGCAAATTCTGTAAACATACCATTTTATTCACAGATAACAGAAAATATACGAAAAGCACTGCAATCATCAGCTAAAGTGAAGACCGCATCCAAATACATTTAATGAGAATAAAGCAAAAAGCAATCGGACCGAAATCCATACCACCTACAGACAGAGTGTACTTTGCAATCGGCAAACCTGTTAATAAGGAGCCTAAACCTGTCAAAGTAATTGAAGATGTTAATAACTTAGTGAGCATTGAAACTGTGACTTTAGATCCAGATTTGAAAGGTTGCATAGGTCTGTTTATAAGTTCTAAATGGAGCTTGGGAAGGGCTATTGACAGTATTTGTGATTCGTGTAATATCACAAATGATAATAACAAATGGGTCAGGTGAAGTTAAGATTGTTTAGGCAGTTGGACGGCTATTGTATAAGCCCTATGAAGATGGATATTGAAATTGGGGAATTGAAAACAAGAAATATTAATTGAAGGTGATAAACTACTTGTTGAATACATCGACAGCGAAATACTGAATAGTTTAGATGAAAATGCACAAATATTCTTAAGTTGATGATTTGCAAATAATGAATATAATTTATTTCATTCAAAGAGATTGAATAAATTTTTATTACTATTTTTTTTACAACTCACTGTTCACCTCTGCCTCACCTCACCTTATGGTAGCTCAAATATAAAGCATCATCATAGCTTAAAACGAAGTGAACGAAGGCCACTCTTAACGATTTCCACGCGGGCCGATCCCTAGCAGTTGACATACATCTGCTACCTACACCTTAACCAGGTCATCCGTTCATCTGGTTGGGGTCGGCCTACGCTTTATTTTCCAATAGGTGGACGCCACTCGAGAACCCGCCCCATTGGCCATCGGTTCTCCGCACTATGTGTCCTGCCCTCTGCCACTTCTACTTGCTAATCATGTGGGATATGTCGATCAACCTAGTTCTCCCATAAATAGCCTCGTTTCAGAACTTATCGCGTAGATACACCTAACATAGCCTTCTGCATAGCACGCAATCGTATTAATAAATTCAAAAATAATCATACACAATATTTTGTAATAAATAGTCTTATTAATAATACCGGTATACATTACATTACAATAAGTACTTAAAATATCTTAAAGTTAAATCTTAAAATATCGCATCTCCATTTCCTTTGTTTATTTGTGACTGGCTTCTCTGGTATTCCACCAGAGGTAGAAGCGGCGCAGGGTTCCCTGAGGGGTTGGTGTGCGCCGTTGGCGGAGGCGTGGTCGCCAATTTGTACTTTTCAACCAACCAGTTACATTTGCCAGTCCTGGCTATGAGCATTATCAAATCTCTCCGGTACTGTTTTGTTAATATCGCGTATAAAAACGGGTTCGCGCACGCATTCAGCGGGTAGAAGAAGACGAGGAGCACCTTCCCGTGGCTCACGTCCACTAAGGGCACTCCGGCTAAAGCGGTCACCCCGAAGAAAGCCACCGGCGCCCAACACAGTAAATTAGTTCCGATGAGCAAAGCCATTTTGTTCGCTATCCGTCGCTCAGCAGCTGCCGCCGCTCCCCTCCCCCCGTACTTCTCTCCTCCTCCCCCCAAAGATCTGTATATCTGCACGTAGCAGACCACAATAGTCAACCAAGCTACAACATTGGTCATAAACAGAGACCCCTGGTAGACACCGTCGCCTACGTTTTGGCTCTCCACCGGCAAACATATCGACGTGGACGAGTAGTCCGACACACCAGCGAGCGGTAGCCCCGCCATCACAATTGAAAATAGCCAGCCGACTATCATGATTTTCGCCGAGGTCATCAAAGAGATACGCCTCTCCAAATAAATGGCGTACGTGATCGCGAACCAGCGCTCCAGTGTGACGACGCTGAGTGTGAAAACGGATAGTTGTCCCGAGAACACGGATAGGAAGCCGGCGATCTTGCAGCCGACGCCGTACTGCCAGTCGTACGCGTAGTTGAAGAACTCGCCGAAGGATTGTAGGTCGACTACGGCGAGCATGAAGAGGTATATGCCGGTGCAGAGGTCGGAGAAGGCGAGGTGGCACATGAGGAACCTCGGGACGGTGAGCTCGGACTGGTTGGTGAGCAGCACCGCGAGGACGGCCACGTTCCCGACGACGGCGGCGGCGATGACGAACCACACGCTCGCGCGCAGCCACGACCACCCCATCACGTCTTCGCAGGGGTTCAGCGCGTCCGGCTGGGGGGTGCACACCACTTTTGGTTTTCTGGAATTGGATTACATGCGTTTGTTTTGAAAAGGAGGTTGTAGCCAAACAGATTCATTATTTAGTTTAACAACGAAACAAATACCGGCCGGTGGGGAAAAATACAGATTCATTATTTCGTTTAACAAAGGACGGAAAATCAGCTAGTGGAAAAATATTTTAAGTAGAGAACACAATTTAGTGAAATATTCGGGTATAAAAGATCTAACATCTGTAGTCTGTGTTATCGGCCGGTGTGGCGTTGACGAAGAATAGTCATTGTCTATCAGTTGTTGGTCGCCTTCAATGCCGCTCTGTCATGGTGAGGCATATCACTTAAAAGCATTATAAAAGGCTCATGTTTAGCGATGGAAAAGGCTGGCTGTCCTGATGCTGATGACGTAACGTAAGAGGATATAATTTATCCCGTGAGACGACAGAGGTTAGCTTATTTCCAGAAATTTCACAAGATTTACTATTAAGGTAATGGTTTCGCGCTATTCGAAGTTTTATTTACATAAGGTTAAGGATTAACATTTTTGGACGGATCTTGGCATACCAATTGGCAATGGATCAATAGTCAGTTTTTTAATAAAGCCGCTTGAGTCCCATCGTGATTATTAGGAGGACGAAATAGGATGCCTAGATGATAGATATTGTGCAAAACCTTGCTGGGATTTTTTATTAATAGCGAACACCACTTGCCATGTTGCATAGGTAAATGCTAAAGATCAGATTTCAAAAATTTCTAATGTCTAAGTTCTAATTCTGCCGTCCACTAGCTAAAACGCCGTTAACTGACGAGCACAATTTTCAGTTCGGCCAAGTAATTTGAATTGTGTACGATTATACATACTATGTATTATATATACTATTAGTGATGTTTTATATGCAAAATCCAGGCGAAAACTTCATACTTTGGTAATATTTTCAAGTTTAAATACCTAGTCATAAAAGGAGTTCACCTACACTAAAAAGTGCTAGATCTAGCCCCAAAAGAGCTAAGGTGGCAACACTGCAACCGCCGGGATACCAGACTAATCAATCGTGTCTGTTGATTAAACGAGTACCTATGCGACTACGGCTTTCAAAGGGTTAATATGCGTAAAGCGTTTAATGCTCTCTGATTTTCTATACGATCATGAGCGTTTAAGTTACTTATGATAAGGTTATTTGTTCTAATACATTATGTTTTTAAACATTGATAACAAAGTTATACCGTACGTTGACAAGAAGTTGTCGCAGTTGTACGCAATCTTCGGCGTGGACAGGTTGCTCTCTATCGCGTGGAACATATCGCTGCCCTCGTCGCTGGAGGAGTCTTCAAACTCTTCGGAGAAGTACCCGCTATTGTTGGTCTCCTCACTTGTTGTTGGCGTGTCATCTTCCGCGGAGCTAAAGATAAAAATGACACAATTAACGACTATAAAAGTCTATAATACCACTAAGTGTTGAGTAGAGCCAACGACCACTAGCCTAGTGATCGTTGAGTAGACGATAATATTTTGTATAATATATAAAGGTAGATACGCCACCCGTGCATCAAAATCGAACCGCCAAAGAGAAGTCGAAATATGTGTATGTGTGCAGTCGTTGCATTCGGAACGCTTTTTTCGATGATCGATTCCACGTTTATCAAACTCAAGATGTTGACAGATACTCTTGAGTGTTCGATAAACCATTTGTTTATTTTTTTAATATATATTATTTATTAAGGTGTAACGGCTAGTGCACAAGTTAAGCAACTATCCGATAAATATTTTCTCCGTCCCTCCATGCTTGGTAGGCATGTTAAGCCTTTGGTCTAGTCGTTAACAACCACTAATGTGTACTGCGCCCGCATTGAGCGTTAAGTCTTTGAACTCTCATTTTTTTCATTTATAGCTATGTTGTGGAGAAAGCCCTATGGCTCTGCAGTAGGACGTCATAGGTGATACTATTATACTATTCAACCTATCGCTGTCTACTGCTGGATATAGGTCTCCCGCTATCTCGGTCCTCCGCTTTTCTCATCCAGCCTCCACCAGCGACCTTTCGCAAGTTGTCGGTTCATCAGGCCGGAGGCCGTCCTACGCTACGCTTGCCGAGACGCGGTCTCCACTCCAGAAATCGGATAGGCGGATGGTGATAAGTAATTGCGCAGACGCAAGTTTCCATAATTCAAGTATTTGAGATTTGAAGGATCACAGCATTTACCTAACAAGGTAAAAGACGACGTCGTCTCCTCATTATTTTAGCTATATCTACGGTCCACAGCTGGGCTAGGCCTTCTCGACGCCTATTCTGCACGGATTTAAGGCCTCGACCAACCTCGTTTGATGTTCGGGTTGGTCGGTTCAGCCATTGAACGAGGTAAACCTGGTGCTTTTACAAAACTTACTTATCTAAAGATCCTTCTTTTTTTTATTAAATGTCAATCAAATAGAAGTTGTGTTTTGAATACTTACTCGAATTTCGCTAACTTTTTAGTTCTGCTGGACCGAAACGACCTCCGCTTGCGAGAATCGTCTTTCTGCTCCATGTTGCCGCATTTCTATTAAAATATTATGCATATTATAAAACCTTGCCAATTCATAAGTTTAATGGTTTATTTTCCTAGTTAAAAGACTTCACTGAGTGGTCCAACACGTTGATTTTGTATGCATTATAAAATCAGTGTATAATTAACAATTAAAGAGAGAAAAACGTTTAATAATCAAAAGATACATTTAAGAAAAAACAGTTTAACTATGGAAAAGTAGATGGATTTTATGGATCATATACTTGATGAAAAGGTACCTACCCATGGACGTATACGTCAATGTACAGCCATAGATTTAGAATTAGCGCGCTACGCCTACAGCAGAAACGTTTACGCTAAAAGGAAAGATAGGTAGGTATATACGGATAACCCAGTGAGTTTTACGGATAAGGGCCCCGTCCGTTTCAGAAAGATATAGGGCATGATATCAAGTTTTGTACGAGTAATCGATGGCACAATTCAAGGCTACTAAACTCCTCTTGAGTGATTTAACCGCCATAAGGTTTTTTAAAACTCATTGGTTTTGAACTCTATTTTGAATGAACAAGGTTATTATTGTAGGAATATACTTACTATGGGGGGGTTACTAACGGTCTCTTAAAACAGTGTTAGAATAATATTACTTCGTCTTTTCTGGTACAAAAATGCTGACTTATCTTTATAATAATACTGTTTTAAGAGATTGCGGTAACTCCCATCTGGCCGGGACAGGATTTAAGCTTACCTCTTTCATGATGGCAAGATGTGTTTCGAACAGCCTGTGACGCGCCGGATTGTGCCGCTCCGGGAACGCAAACGCACAACAATGGAAGTGATGAGTTAGGTGTGCTTCTTTCAGTTGCTGGTTCAGGAAAAATGTTTATATGTAAAAAGAAAGACATTAATTTTCAATAACATAAAAATTCTGTTCACAACGCGGTTTACAATATGTTCATTACAAAAATATGTATTCAAATGGCAACTTATAATTTATCTTTGTAGTATCTTTGATAAACATATGTATATCACAACATAGTATACAACAAAGTCGCTTTCCTTGTCCCTATATCCCTATGTATGATTAAATAGTTAAAAATACGCAACGGATTTTGATGCGATTTTTAAATAGATAGTAGGTAATTTAAGAGGAAGGTTTATATGTATAATAGCACCTATCAAATAGTGGAGAAAAACTGTTATTTTTAAGGTCTAGCTGATAATAGGCGTGCGTATTATCAGCATTGCACCTGTGCGAAGCCGGGGCGGGTCGATAGTCTTTTAATAATTAGGTACTGGCTATGGAAACCATGAAAAATGGTTTAACCCTTTGAACGTTAATGACGGCTTAAGGCGCCAGACACAATAGGAAACCCATCGTGTTTGGCCTCTGGCGTTCAATGGGTTAAGGTAAAATTTTCCAAAAAGGTAACTAAACTTACCCGGAATTCATAAATGGACGGAATGTACTTTAATGAAGGAGTCTTCTCAATCTTGAGTACTTGTATATTTTCCAAACCCTTGGTTGGAACTGAAGTGATCGAGGTACTGCTGAGATCACTGTTACAGAAAATGTTATAAATTATATTAAGTAATTATAATTCATGAGAAACCCATTTAGTTCCTCGACTAAAAATAGATTTAAAAGTGTTGATCAATTGCCAAACATGTAGAAAAAGGCAAAGTTTCGTAGATTGGTTTGAGTACCTAAAATTTTCAATTTAACTGCATTCTATACGTTTGAGGAATAATTGAAAACAAAATTTTAACAGAGCTTCGAAGTTTGGGTTTAAACAAAGATCTTCCAAAAAGACTGTCATCATTTAGCTTTTGTTGAATTCGTATTGACTTACAGCTGTCTCAGCAGAAGATTCCCCGCGAAGGCGTTGTCATCTAAATGCTTCAGTTTTGTGTTCCCTCTGAAACTCCTGTAACGAAATATACGAATTAAATTAACCTTTCTAAGTTACTCGCAAAATGTTATATATTGCGCTAAGACAGTTCAAGGAAAGATGGTAATGCTTTCCATCCTTTAAAAATATGGGTAAATTAACAGCTGATATGAAACAAAAACACGTTGCTGACTACGAGTGAATTGGGAACAGGTAGGGGATCAGGATAAATTTATCAGGATTGTGATGGATTACTTGAAATATAATAAGGCAGATTATCCTATAATCATATGAGCCGAACGGGACACTGTAGGTCTAGGCTTGCTCCAATTCTTGAGGTAATTTGAAAGCTGATCCATTATGTGATAGCTTGGTCCTTAGGAGTTGGAAACTGAAATCGGCCACATCTTAGTATATTAGCTAGTAGGAGGATAGGTACTGTTTGCTGGGTGGCGTGAAAAAAAAAAAAACTTTTTTACTATAACTAAAAATCACCATTTCATTCGGAATTACGGTGGGATGAGTGTTATTCAAATATAATATAGAAATCTCAAATGTCAATTTCTCTTATTTAGTGAAGCTAAATAAGAGAGTTAAGATGGCGCCCAACGTGGTAGTCGAAACTCGTAATATCGTGGCGGGGCTTGCTATAATGGTATATTTATCTTTAGATACTCACAGTCTCGAAATTTGTGCGTTTTTGAACGCAAATGCAGGCACCTCCTCGATCAGGTTTAGATTCAGGGAACTGAAACAATCGACAATAGTGGTGATTAATCAAATAACCATGTTATATTGAGAAATGAATTCTAAAATATGATACTTTTATTGCACTTTACACCGAACAAAATATTAACAAAAAACAAAAATACGAGTATCTTAGTACAGTAAGCTTCATTGCAAGAGGATAATTCGTCCACGCATGTAGTGTGGTGTACTTAACCAGCAAATCGGCTTCTACATCAAGAACAGTCATTTGTAATGAACTGGGTGTTTCCAAATTAACTTTGTTTAACATTAAATAGTCCTGCGTTTGACAACGCCTTGTCGGGTGTTGAACATTTAAAACATAAAAACCTTTACCTATATTCTTGACTTGAAAATACCAATAATATTATATCTACTATTTGGTAAAACACAATTCATAGTGAATTCCACGCAGTGCGAATAACGACTACCTTGTACATAGCACGCAGCCAGGCTATAACTAACTTGAAACCATGTAATGAACCTGGGAAATTTGACCTTTGAACCAGTACATCAAATTGGTTGTCCATTTATTTCTTCGATGTTTACAACTTACACATGATCGGCGGAGACGCGAAGCGCATGTGGTGCTACACGCTTAATGTGGTTGCCCTCCAGGTCTCTGCAAGCAACAGCCAAGTAAAATCTTTATAATTAATAATAATAAAAAGACCATTTTGTTCTGCAGAGTATGTACTCTGCAGAACAAAATGGTCTTTTTGAACAACCTACACCCTCACCAAGCCTTGTGTTAGCATCATCATTTATACTTCCAGACATTCGCCTTTGAGCAATTCGTCCTACCCTTTCTAACATAACTTGATAGCTTAGTCTGACACTGGCTGAGAGTGTTGTGTTGTGTAATGATTACTTGACTGGGGGATTCGTTTATAAGTTTCAAGTCACTCAGCGGGCAATTGAGCAAGTCACTCTCTCAGGGATAAAGTTATAAATAATGTTTTTCGTGAGAGAACTGAAATAGCTAATCGGATCGGCGAAGTTGAAAAAGGCAGTGATCTAGCCACTGAACAGTGGCTGTTGAAGCAATTAATTACTAGAGTTGAGACCGTGTCTTGGCAAGCGTGGCGTTGAACGCCCTCAAGCCTGACGAACTGAGGACTGGCGAAAGGTCACTGGTGGAGGTTGGATTAGTGAAACGGAGGACTGGGATATCTGGCGCAAAATGAGATAGGTCTATCTCCATCAGTGGCTTGCGACAGGTTGAATAGAGATACAAAAACTCAGTACCTACATTTTGTAAGTTGACCGACTTTCTCTTGTGATCGGAATTGTCTATAAAAGCTTTTATCACGTATACCATTTTCCCAATATGGTAGCCATTTAACGTAGCAACTTGCACAAACATTTCACGGGCAGGCTGACAGACGTGACGTTACTGAATTGGCTTTTAGCTGTAATGAACTGACTGCCGGCGACATGTCTTATGTAATGTACATTATATATGAAATTGGCAGGGTGTAAGCCAAGGTTGACAATGATTATTTTACCTATATTTTTATCAAGGCCTTTTCAATTTACTATTTATTTAACAATTTATGCACACACAGAAAAGACAAAACACAAAAAATGGAAAGTACTACAAAGGCACAGCTTATTCACAATGAAATTTCTTCCAGCTGGCTACTAAGGCTACCTAAAAAAATAGATAGGCCTTTCATTTATGTATTTAAACAATTAAAATTTTATTTTGCTTCTGCGATAACCAATCTATAATAATCTATGTAATTTGATTTAAATGTAACTTTAAACATAGCAATTTTCGATTTGCAATGAAGGTACTAACTGAAACAACTGTAGGTTTGTTGTTAAATATTCACAGTTATTCAAAATATATATCTTAAAATTGTTTGCAATAAATTATATTCTTGACTTGCTTACGTAATGGATCATTTAAAAGCTTAGGTAGGAGAGTCGGAACGCACCCATTTATATCGCGTGTTGTAACAAAATATTCATCATTCTATCGCTATTGTCCATTTATTAATGATTTCTATCGAAAAAATCGGTATCTTTCAGTGGTGTTTCACTACGTGCTTTTGCAGGTAGCTATACTTTTATTTTATTCAGTAAGTCTCTACATAATACTCTAACATCTTTAATATTATTTGTGAAAAATCACCATAATTATCATGCAGGCACAAGCCTACCCTTATAGGGTGTTTAGGTCTTAGTCGTCCCCGCGGGCCCAATGCGGTTTGCCGACATCACACACATCCTTTGAATCTTTTCGCAGGAGTACGCAGGTTTCCTCACGATGTTTTCCTTCACCGTAAGAGCGTCGGATAAACGTTCATATACTATCGAAAATTCCAAAGGATATATGTTCGTAGCGGGATTAGGACCTGCGCCCTCAAGATCGGAAGGCAACAGCCCACACCATTGAGCTACAGTCACATGTCAGTGGATATTTATTTAAAATGGACGTTAGTAGATTAAAATGTGTAGGTATACTCACATGGCCTGCAGGTACGGAATGGAGTTCTGTCTGGTGTCATGAACGTGGCTCAGATTAGGCACTTCCACTAACCCTGACGTCGTTATAATACTGGCACACAAAACATATATATCAATTACAAAATAACAACTAGTGTCTACAATTATTTTGTTAAATATCTACATCATCATCATCATCATCATCAGCTCATTAAACGTCCCCACCGAGGGGCACGAGCCTACCCGTATAGGGTGATTAGGCCTTAGTCGTCCACGCGGGCCCAGTGCGGATTGGACGACTTCACACACAACCTTCGAATCTCTTCGCAGGCGTGCATGAAGGTTTCCTCACGATGTTTTCCTTCACCGTAAGAGCGTCGGATAACGTACATATATTTTCGAAAATTCGAAAATACATTGGTACGTGTCGGATTTGAACCTCTGCCCTCCGGTAGGAAGGCGACAGTCCACACACTGAGCCGACGCTCTCATAAATACAAATATCTACATAATAAACACATATTATCTAGGTACATAGATGTGTTACAAAATCAACAGACTTCTAGGTTTTTTTATGTTGGACGCTCCGGCTCACCAGATGGTAAGTGATACGCCTGACCATGACAGAGCGGCATTGAAGGAGGCCAACAACTGAAAGACAGTTATTATTTTCTATCAATACCGCACAGTGCCTGTCACCCGAGACAACAGATGTTAGGTCTTTTATACCCGGTAATTTTAATAGCTACAGTGCCCTCATCCCGAAACACAGAAGTGCATAACACTCCTGTTTCACGGGATCATATCTGGCACTGCGGCGGTACTTCCCTAGACGATTCGGTATCCTGCTACCACATAGTATTTATAAATATAGTATTTAATCTATAAATGATACAACAAGAACGCCGTGCCTTTTTGATAATAATATAATAAGTTTAATACTAAACGACGACCTGCGTTCAGTCTCTGAATGGTCCAGGGATCATGGACTTGTACTCAACCCGGGAAAAAGTATTTTTATTACAATGGGAACAAAAGCTTAAAGCTTTAATCTATTAATAAAGAGAATCCGTTGATTCTGGTGGATAATACAACCGTACCGTACGAGGGATGTGTGCGCAACTTGGGCCTCATGATGGACGAGTTGTTGAAATTTGAGCAACACGTGGGGAACAAGGTGGGCAAGTGTTTCGGGTCTCTAAAAACTTTATATAAAATTAGAAAATATTTATGTATTACGTATTATATTACGAGCTCTATTATGCAGTTTCTTGGTAATGTCACATCTTAATTATGCTGATACAGTGTATACACCCTGTTTAACTAAGAAAACCGAGAAAAGCATACAAAGAGTGCAGAACGCGTGCATGCGGTTTTGTTACAATATACCTCGTAGACACAGAATTACACCGCACCTAGTACAGGAACATGTATTAAATATGTCTAATAAATTCAGACTAAAGTATGCATGCCTTCTGCACAAATTAATAAATAATAAATGTCCTGTGAATTTATATAATAAAATTGTAATAAAAAAAACGTTAACACTTTGAGGGATAGATGGTTCCTATCAGGGGATGTGCCTATCACGAAATTGAGCGGGACCCGGGGTTGCTTCAAATATAATGACTTACCGCCTCCAATTCGTGCAAAGATCAGTTTCACAAAGCATGTCGAAGGTGGCTCTTTGAGAGGCAATCCATGGTTCTCGCTCAAGGCATATTTAAATGATATGTTGTGATGCTGAAGGTACTTAGTGTTTTTTGTTTTTTTTTTAAATATCTGCTCGATTACACCAATTTGAACTTATACTATTGAAAAAGGGTAGGACAGAATAGCAGGGGTTGTGGACCTACTACAATCACTGAGTCATACACCGTTTTGTCTTTAAATTTAAAATTTCAATATTCTGATCAATTGTATTTTTTTACTTATTATGATTTAATTTTGATTAGTTTTATTTCATTTTGAGTGATTTTAATTTATTGTTTGATGAATTTTATTTTATTTGATAAAACTTGTTTTATTTTGATCAATTTAATTATATTCTAATTTATTGTACTTTGATAAATTTTATTTTATTGTACTTTGATTAAAAAAAACTTTTAATTTTACTATGATTTTTCTTTATCTTTATAATTTGTATTTTATGTAGTATGATTTGGAAGACAAATAAATGAATTTTATTATAATTATTTGTAGTCTCTGTTAGGAGTTCACGGTTCATAGACCGGTCCTTTATTATAATTATTATTATTAATACAATATAATATACACATAAGACACATACGTACAATGTGCGAAGAGCCGGCAGCGAGGGAAGCGGCGCGAGGCGTCGCAACAGCGGTGCTTGTGTTATGTAGCTGCAAATCATCATTACTTATTATTTCATCATCATCATCATCAGCTCATTAAACGTCCCCACCGAGGGGCACGAGCCTACCCGTATAGGGTGATTAGGCCTTAGTCGTCCACGCGGGCCCAGTGCGGATTGGACGACTTCACACACAACCTTCGAACCTCCAATGGTATATTGGTGAACTTAATGCCTAGAGGTATTCTCTGTAAGTTTGCATTCAGGCTAGGCTTGGAGAAGATATAATAATGAATCGAAGAGTTTATAGACTTGTTGTGTCATATGTAATATATTATTATAATGATGGTAGGTATGAAAAATCTGTACAAGTATTTACCTAATGATCTTAGGAAGACCCATGATGTAATCGTTTGCATCAACTGCATAGGAATGGAATTGTTTGATGCACATCAAGATTAATTAATTATTATTCTTGACGGTGTTGTTGTGTTACTTACTAGATGTATACATATATTTATAAAGCTATTCATTGTATATACCTCATAGATATAGGATATACTCATACTTGCCACCCATCCCAATTTTGCCGGGACAGTCCGATTTCGGCATTGTCCTGGGTCCCGGCGGCCTATCGATTTGTCCCGATTTTGTCAATATGCGATAGGATATCAAATAACATCATATATATAAGAAACATGAATAGAATGATTAAATCAGCTCGTAACAAAAACGAAAAATTAATCATTTGAACGATTATTAGATTCAATACAATATAAAGTTTAATTTTCCTTAGACTGTCTCAAAAGAGTCATAAATTAATATGATTGGACCAAACTTCGAACGTTACTAATATATTTATTTATTTATGGTACACAAAAAGGATACAGTCTTTACATGAAACACATTAAAAAAAACAGTTGACAGGACTGTAGCCCAGAGACGGTGTACACAGCGTAATTTCAGGACTCTTTTAAAAATATAATAGAGAATAGATGTCCGATCGTCGTGATTTTTCCCCCTAAAGGTGGCAACCCTAAATATGCTAACGCGCATGCGCTGCATTTTAAAATCAAATGTTTCTCAAAACGTCTTCTTAAATCTAAATTTTAATAAAAAGTAAGAAAGATTTCCAACTATGTAATACTTGTACTTACAATGATTTAAGTTTAGGCATTTTGGTCAGATCTTCGACGACTACATGTTCGAGACGCGGCGCGTCCATTATGGCTCTGAAATGAAAACCAAAGATTAGGACAAGTTGTCCTCCAGGTAAGGTGACAAATCATTCAGCCGATAACAGTAACACAGGGGGGAATCGAGCACCTTGGCATTTAAAAAAAAAGAACCTCTTCGTGGTTCAAAGTACATCCTCCCCCAAATATAAGGCAAATCTATTTATACAAAAATCAAATATTTTAAATCTCTCAAAATCATGTAAAACAGTTATAATACAATAATAATACATATAGAATAAGAAAAAAATACTTAAATTATTATAATTTTCTTTGATATTTGAAATAAAGTATAAAATATCAGCAAAAATGGCGAACCCATTTTGTTATCTCTACTAGTATTGAAATAAGAAAATGTATATTTTTTGTAACACTATTACATTTTATAAAACATCGTCAAATAACTTGCACTTTGTGTGTGACGGGCGCAGTGCGGCATTGATGGAGAATAATTTAAACTGTGTATCAGTTGTGGGTCGCCTTTAATGCCGCTCTGTCGTGTCACTTACCATCGGGTGAGCATACTGACCGTCTTGTTCACTTCGTAACGTAATAAAAAGAAAATATACTGTGGGGGCTGCTCGACCCGTATGTCAAATTCACGATACCAGTTAAGAGTTTTCCTTACAAGTGCTCGATGTCGTGGACCCGGTAGCCGGCGTCGTGCAGCGCCTTTACGTTGAGCACCGTGATGTTGGTCCTCACGAGTTCCACCATCAGCCGCCGGCTTCGCAATGCGCCTGCCGCACTGGGTGAAACAAATGAAACAGTTAATGGCCTGAAAGTTCGGTAGGGAAAAAACAATGAAAAATAGCAATACGTAAATACTTAATTAACCCTTTGAACGCCAATAATAAATATCCACTGACATACACACAGCTTCATCTAGTACCAAGTTAAGCGTCGAGCTTGTTTTATAGGTAGGTAATAATATTTTATATCATTCATCAGCTCATTAGACGTCCCCACCGAGGGGCACGAGCCTACCCGTAATGGATTAGGCCTTAGTCGTCCACGCGGCCAGTGCGTGTTGGACGACATTCACACACAACCTTCGAATCTCTTCGCAGGCGTGCATGAATTTCCTCACGATGTTTTCCTTCACCGTAAGAGCGTCGGATAACGTACATATATTTCGAAATTCGAAAATACATTGGTACGTGTCGGGATTTGAACCTCAGCCTCCGGTAGGAAGGCGACAGTCCACACACTGAGCCACCGACGCTCACACGAACGAATTATTTTATAAGTATGTATAAATTTCTTTTTGTAAATACATACATATTATACATAGTAAATACCCAGACCAATATAAACAGACATGTTCATGCACACAATTGTTTGTACTGCCCGGGGATCGAACCGCCTTGGTGTAGTAGTAAACGTCTTAAGCGCTACACCAAATGGGTCGCCAATGACACCGAAATGCGTGCATGACCCCCATGACCCCCCTGGATCCGCCGTTGGCTTAAACCCACTACGTGGGCCCAAAGCGGGTTGGTCACCCACTAATAAACGACCAAAAAATTAACGACTACCGAGACGACTACCCATCGTTGAATTGTAGTCCAGACCGACACGGCTTAACGCCAGAATCATCTTTCTTTTCGAAAATCAGGTGATTGAGTCTGCAATGTCCTAACCAAACTGGGAAAAATCGAACAAAGTGACTTTCGTAATGCGGTCTCCCCTCGGGATCGAACCCAGGACTTCCGGATCCAAATCTAACGCTCAGGTACTAAACCACGGAGACATGTATTATGAAAATTGTTAAAAGGACTGTATATTTTTTAAATGATTAAATTTTACCTATATCGCAAAGCATACGCAACTCTCAATGTTTTAATAACATCGATTGAATGAAAATATATCGATGATACAAAAGGGCGCATCGATTGATCGATCTATTTTCGAATGAAAACACTCGACGTACTGGCCGGATCTTTCGAAGCTAATAAATAACATGAGGGTTGCATATGTGTGCGTGGTAATTTCAACTTCACCAATTATCCCCGACATCTAATGAAAAATTACATAGAAAGACTAAAATGCTAAATACAATAAACATGTATTTGAGGACCAAACCCCACTATGAATATACCAGACGTAAATGAAACATGAATAATAAATGAATAAATAATAATAAATAAAATACATATAAATTATCACTTTATCAGCCATGATACTTGTCGGTATCATAAGAAAAAAAACTGTTTCAATAAATCCAACAGTGAATTTTGACGACCCATTGGTGTAACGGTTGAGACGTCGGCTTCTACACCAAGGGTTACGGGTTCGATCCCCGGGCAGTACAAACATTTGTGTGCATCAACATGTTTGTTTGTCTGGGTGTTTTCTATGTGTAATATGTATGTATTTTACAAAAATATGTTTATCCGTTGTATAGTATCCATAATACCGGCTTCACGCTTAACTTAGACTAGATGGCTCTGTGTGAATGTTTATTTGTTTAAAAAAAGCGGTTATACAATTTCACATCATTCCCAGTTCACGAACCACGGTCACAGTCAAAGTTTTGGCGCCTAAAGTTTATTGAGTAATCAAACATTTTACGATTATGATGTAATCTCCGCAAATTGTTTGTTTGAGATGGTGTTCTAATTTTTATGACAGCCATTAAACGCGGTGTAACAAAGTAAGCTCGAATTTGTAAATGTCGCGGTGCGGTCGATAAAATGACAACTTATTTTAAAAAATCTTTATTAAGTTTCTATTTAAAAGGATTTCAATTTTATGTTTTCCTTTTTTAAAGGAATAATTTACAAGTTATTATTATTTAGGCGACGTAGTCATAAAGTACAATATGACTACGTCGGATTTATTCGAAATTAAGTCTGGAGTACCCCAAGGGAGTATCTTAGGCCCCATTTTGTACCTCATTTTCACTGCTGATTTCCCACTAACGACAAAACATCTATTGTAACATATACTGATGATACTAGCATTATGTCAGTAAACAACAGTCCAATAATTGCATCAAAAAATCTTCAGATTCACATTAATGAAGTTGATAGATGGCTAAAGTTGTGGAGAATAGTGCAATGCATAGTGCAAGTAATAGAAATATCGAAATATTGGAGAGATTTCAGACTAAAGCTCTAAACGCTAAACATTGACCTAATGTTCAGCATTCCAAATTACGTAAGCAATAAGTATGTGCTCAATAATTTGAGACTTAGCACCGTGAAACAAGAAATCGCTGCCCGTAGCCTAAAGTACCAACAGAAATTAACAATACATATTAATGCTATAGCCGCTAAACTAAAGGGAGTTGGAAGTACTTTCTACACAAGATTGAAAAGAAATAGTATACGTGATCTTTCAATAAGACTCTCCAAAGAGGTCAATGGACCTCGTCCCATGCATATAAAATTGTAATTTTCAGAATTGAGTCAGACAACGGAACAGCCAAATGTCAGAGACAGATTGCTAGTGCCAAGCAGAATATAATAAAAAACGAATTATTTAGGTAATTGATTTGACTTAAACATTTAAGTCGGTTTTTGCTCATTTAAGCAAAATTCTTAGTTTTCTAGTTATTTGTTTACATTATCACTTTTGACCTAATAGCCAGAAAGCGTTAAATATCTACCATAGACTTAGTTATGAGTATTCTACCACGAGCATACAATCCGACTCGTTATCTAGCTAGCTAATATAGGATTACGAAACCGTTTAAGTTTGTCGTATGTATTATGAGGATCTAAGTTTTATTACCTCGGAAAAGATAACCTCAGGATTGTTATACTTAACATACCGCATAACATAACTCTGCCTACATTGGTTGAAAAGAGCTAGACTGTTTGAATTTTTAAACTCTATAGCCATAGATCGCAGTAGTTTTCAGTACTTTCAACTTGTACTTTACTACAGCATAGTATTGTTGTAAGAGCTATTAATGAGTTCAGATTTTCAAACTAAACAAACTTCGCATTATTTTTTTTACCACAAAGACATCAGTAGCTTTTATACCTACATTCAAAAACAATCTCAGAATCTGAATTAGTTTAAAATAAATGACTTTATTAAATGCATCGCTTACAGTTCTAAATTGATAGTAATCGTGAGATCATACCACTACAGTAGTGATCAATCAAAAAACAGTATTCCGACGTTGTTTATTAACACATCCGCCTTGGCAAGTTATGATAGGACTGACAGCGCGCAGGCCGCTTCAAAGGTTGAAGATCTCTGTTCTATATGTAATTAATTGAGAACTATATTTTATTGTCAAGTACTTTTACATGAATCTGTGTTATATGCACTAATAAGCACACACGTTCAAATAAGCAATTAAACAACGTAATGTTACAATAGCCACATAAAGATAATTAAGTAATTAAAAACTTCTGTAAGTATAGATAAAAACGTCATTTATTGTGAAAAAACTTTTTGAACCGATTGTATATTTGCGGTACCTCGGTCCGGTTCCGATACTTATTTTTTTATCCCTATCCTCCGCTTTCCTCATCAAGCAACCGTTCCTTCATGAAGTGACATCCCCGTTTAAGGTTACCTGTCCACCGCAACGGAGCAGTACACTACGTTATAATCAACCAATAGAATTTACATAAAGTAACTCGCTAATATTTAACGCGGAAATTGTACCTACTTATGTTTTTTCTATTGGTAGATTTTACCTCAGTGTTCCAGGTTGCAAATGAATGGGTCTTATCCCATGGTCTTGGATCTGAACAGTCAATCGTCACTCTAACTTATTTTATACTTGTGCAATGTAAATAATAGCATTTTAATCATAATAAGTCTAATAAATTACAGAAAAAATATTCGCAATGTAGAGTTAAAAATCATAAATTTTTGTCATAAAATGTAAATGCTGAGCAATAAATACTTTTTAGATAACTTTGATATGAAAGTCCGGGTTGATCGAAAAACTCCATTGGCAATAAACCAATTGTTTCTTATTTAAATCAGATTAGCGCTATTTACCTATCAATAAAATTAAACGCTTAAGTACCTATATCAGAGAGAGCAGTTACATATATTCATTCTACACCTCTGAACCATATAAGGTTTATGGGTCAAGAGTTCCACACTCACTCATTAGTATTAATGAGTCTTGAAAATTCCTATTGATTTTTTTTTTGTACCTACCTATTATATTGAAATTTTGAGCGTGGAACTAAAATAAGAGTAAGGATGATAAAAATTAATCAATTTTATTCCAGTTAACGAAAAGGAAACTTATCTCTATAATGAGAAACTAATTAAGAATAACTTAAAATAATTGAGGGACGTAAACCTACTTCTACGTGGGTTTTAAAATGATTCTAATATCAACAGAATAAGTCGAGAAGGCAAGTGCTGGGTGCCTTATAGTGAGACCTTATAGGCTTATGCCTGATTGTGATGTATAGTTGCTGTTCTGTCATTGAACTTGTAAAACTCATCGAATCGTTTGAAGAAGTTACCATAGAGTAAATATGACGATGCTATTGTCGCCTCCAAGTCCGCAAACCAAATATAAGGAGGTAATGAGTATGTCATGTCCCACTTTAATCGGTAAAGTACACAACAACTCACGACTTAGCACACAACTATGCGACATCAGCCTCCCCTTGTTACACTTCAACTTTATTATGTTGGCAACAAGGTTTACACTGCGAGTGTGTTTGCCATGTATCATAGACAATTAAGAAAATTGTGACAGGGCACGTGTCGCCATTTTTTTTCAGTCTGATTTTCTTTAGTATTTTTTTTTGCAATATTTAACAGCGGCTACTAGCTGTTCCCCGCCTTTTTTCCTTATTATACCAGCTACCTGCCAAAAAAAGTCCCGACCAAATCAGTCCAGCCATTTCAGAGATTACCCGGAAGGAACAGACAGACGGACGAAATTTAAAAATTTGTTATTTCGTTGTATGTATCGTTTATATTTTAAATCATATGCCTGACGAAAAAATGGTTATTTCAATATTACAAACAGACACTCCAATGTTGTTTAAGCTAGGTGTTCCCCGCTGTATAACCCGAGATATAAGATTTTCTCCCGCAGTAAAATATAACCTAAAAAAAGGCTTCCTGAGGTCACACGACGCGGTATAGCATTGTTATAATTTTCCAAAACAAAAATTGTCGCAAATCAAATTGGCCTGTGTTTTTCCATTACATCAGCTACCTACCAAAAACGTCCGTCCAAACCCATCCAGCCGTTCCAGAGGTTACCCGGAACATATAGACAGACAGAAATTTTAAAATTGTTATTTTGGCATATGTATATACCGAATATATATATATATATATATGTTGTCGGTAATAGATCAAGACTCGTAAGTTGCATTATTTAACCCAAATAATTTAGGAAGTTGTCAAGACCTACTAAATTTTTTAAGTACTTCAGTGGATATAGGCGACAGTTGTCCCCTACGTACACTTACCAAGTGGGCTGTCTGCTTGATTTCTTACTTACATATAAAAATACAATACAATGTCCATACGTAGCGGATTTGACATCATTGTCAAGAGCAATGATGAGATCATTAAATGTCAATTGGCAAACATCACCAATCTATAACTCTGAATTTGTTTACGAGCTATCGCATAACGCAACGACATTTTAAGCTTTGTATAATTTTAAAGTCGAACTACTGAAATTTAAAAATCCATTATAGGTAACTGAAATTAAAAAGACGATCCATGTTGAGTCTTCGGCTATTACACGGGTTTGGATCGATCCCTGGCGGTACAAACATTGTGTGTATGAACTTTTCTGGTTGTATTGGTCTGGGTGTTTTCTATGTATAATATGTATTTATTAACAAATAAAATGAATGTTTATGTATGTTATCCGTTGTTTAGAACCCATATTACAGGTTTGGAACTAGATGGCACTGTGTGTAATTTTTTATATTTTTTTACATACAGAAAAAAATCAAAACTTAAAATTAACAAAGATTTGACGAAATTAAATGTTGGTGGAAATGGTGGTTATGCGGGTTAATATTCAACAATACTGTTAGTTCTGGCTTGAATCCTTAAATATTGACGACAAAGTGTTGATTTAGGTTTATTGGACGTGGATGCTTCCTCCTTCCGCGGGGAAACGTCACTGTGCGATTTTTTTCCTCTGTTCTGTTCGATTACTTAAGCATAGGTGCGGTAGGGGCGTAAAAATAATATTTTAATATTCATTTTTTTCTTTTATTAAAAATTTCTGACAATTACATATTTTCCCCTGTTTCCCTGACAGAGAGCTACAATTCCGGACATGTCAGGAAAATTCCTGTCATCTGGTATCCCTATGTGGGAAGGCCTTTGCCCAGTGCCGGAGTAGTCAGCGCGAGGCCTGTTACAAATTCAGTACCCTTGGTTCGCTTTACTGCCATCCACTAGCTCTAACGCCGTTAATTGTTTAATATTGATGTTTTACATGCAGAATCCAAAAAAAATATTGTTACAAATAGCATTATAAGGCATGTCTTATCTGAAGTTGTTTTCCGTAAATCAGAAATTTTCAGTTGTTCATCGAAAAATTGTGCTCATCAGTTAACGGCATTTTAGCTAGTGGACGGTAGGTTTACAGTGTTTAGGCTATTAAAATTAAGCTTTGGCTTTGGAGCGAGAGCCCTTAATTCGCAGGGTTCCGTTGCATTTGCTACTTGTGCTAATGGCTAACCCGGTACTTTTGCTATGCCCTGCAGTGGGCTGTTAGAGGCTGATGAGGAAAAGAATTGTCCAATAATGTTTAAGGTGTGGTTAATCTTTAATGCTATTATTTACTATGGATTTAGAGGTAGGTACTTGATTCTGTTAATTATCTTATCTTAGATTTCTATGATTTTATTCTGTTTGTTTTTGTTTTTTACTTTTATCTTTACTAAGTAGCGTGTTAGCTACTTGATAGAACAACACTATTATTGTGTGTTGTCAATTTGATAAACATTAGTATGTGAAAGCGATTATTATTTTCAATATTTCATACCTAATTAATACGGATATGTATTTGTTTGTAGATAAAATATTTTATATATTATGGACAGACGTATTATTTACCATCACGTGAGTAGACTGGTCGTCTCGTTTTAGTACTTCATACCAGAAATAAAAACTGTTCAATTCATAACGTAAAAATATTAGCAGTGTAACAAAAATAACAATGAATGCTATATAAAAACTAGAGAAATATTTTTCTCTTATTCTGTGATACAATTTCTGTATCTCATTACTTTCAAATATATAGGAACCAATTTCTAAAGCTAAACTCTTCCCGTATAATTTAGCACATCCTTGGTCTACCATTACCCCACTTTCTCGATTGCTTCATTCACTTCACGGCCAAATTGAGGCCCTCCCAAAACAAATTACAGTTAAGGGCTTCCCAAAGGACGCCTCAATCAATTTGGCGACGCGTAAGCCTAATGAGTTTCATTGTTGTATCTTATTGCGTGATTGCGTGATACTTGTCATAATGCGTCACAAGCCCTATAGTAGTGACTGTTGCTTCATTTCGAAGAAGATGTACAGACACGAAATGATTCCACTTAGAAACAGCTTTATCTTGGTCTCCGAAACGAGTTGCCGCGTTCTATTCTTCCATGAATCAATCCTGGCTGACCGGATCTTTATTGAACTTTCTTCGCCAGTAGATGTGTTTAAATAACAGATCTCTCTCCCCAATTTACTTCATATATGAATGGAGATTGAAACGCTTACTATGTGCAGTATTTTCACGATATAGGCACGGACTATGTTCCTTCACCGTGTGCCTTTATCGGACATAAAATAAGGTTTAAAGTATTGAGAAATATTTAACAATATATTAGGATTATAAATTATAACATAGGTATTCTACTCGTAAATATATGGTTTCAGTTCGACGAATTTACTATAAAACCGCAACCATGGATCGCAAGCACGCACCTGGGTAATTTTAGTGCTTAATTGAACCATGATAACATGTAGAATGGGTTGGTATCGTATAAATTCTTCCTACCATCAACCCTTTTTCGTCACAGTGAGAGATCACTTCTTTCGTAGCAATGCTACGATCCTTAAATAAATTAATTAACATTAGGTAAGTCAATACGTCATTATTCCTTATGCTGCAAAAGCGGCAGTTCCTTTAATCATTTACCAACCCTGTATTACCCATTTTTATGATTTATTAAATGAATATGAATTATAAATTAATAAGATAATGATTCGCTACTTCCTGACTTCTGTACTGTATAAAGGCTTCCCAACAAGCCAAAAGGGTTCAAAGGTATCTAAAATAGAAATGTGGCACAGGAACTAAATTTCAAGATAGGTTAAAATGGCATTTAGAGTCGAGTGAAGGCCTCAGCGCTATCTCGATTGCGTTCGACACGTCACTGATAGCGGTGTTTTTAATTGAATGATGTTTGCTGATGATTACCTACACAAACACTTCAAACACCAACAACTTCATCTATGGCAAGGACTAGGTTCTTTTTCAAAATGACACAGATATTCTGTGACGTTACGTTAATACTATTATTGGGTGAACTTTAGTTACAAATAGAGCGTCAGTGGCTTAATGGTGCGGACTGTTGATTTCCGCTCTGGAGGGCGTATGCTCAAATTCCGCCACGTACCAATGTGTTTTCGAATTTATGAAATATTATGTACGTTATCTGATGCTCTTATGATGAAGGAAAACATCGTGAGGAAATCTGCACATGCCTGCGGAGAGATTCAAAGGTTGTGTGTGAAGTCGACCCAAAAGCTAGCTACGGTGACAGCGTTGTCTGCAGCTGCCATTAAATTCTGTTGAGAACAACTAGGCTAGGCTAGCAGGGTCACTTCGAATCTGTCCTCGGTTTTGAAGAATGCATAACTTTAATTTTATTTTAAATAATATTTTGGTCAGTTCGATGCTGACAGTCGTAGGGTCATTTCATAAAAGCTATCAGTAGTAGTTCAAATTTTTGGTACTTAACTATTAAAGACGAAAGCCTTTTAGCAATGCGTGCTACCCGTGCGAACATATGCAGCTAAGACATGGACACTGGCTGCGGGATTGGTTCACAAGTTCATAATAGTCACTCAACAATAGAGCGAGTTATGCTCAGCGTCTCTCTTAGGGATAAGATCAGAAATGATTTAATCATCTCTGATCTAAAGTTACGTGTTAAGTTAATGATCTAAAGTTACCGACATAGCCCGCCGGATCGGCAAGTTGAAGTGGCAGTGGGCGGGTTGCAAATCCGATGGCCGTTGGAGCAGACGAGTTCTGGAGTGGAGACCGCGTCTTGGCAAGCATACCCTCCGGCCCGATGGACCGACAACTTGTGAAAGGTCGCTGGTGGAGGCTGGACTCGAAAAGGGGGAGACCTATGACCAGGAATCGACTGCGATAGGTTGAAGAGAACTATTTACAACATTCAACGCTGGAATTAGTCGTAATTAAATGTTGATTGTTAAATCAGCAAAAGAACATTGGTATCATTGCTATGCACGTATTCTTTTAAATACAACTTTACGACATGTAATAAATAAAATGGCATTAAGATTGTTCATATGATAAGCACTTTAAAGAAAAACGTATGTATGAGTAGGTACATAACATCATAAGTTGATCCAATTTTACGTGAAGAAAATTGCTTTGAAATTTTTCCGTTTCCATAAGTTGACCTAGAATTATAGATTGTTTGTGTTATCAGATAATTATTATTTATTACGTACAAATAAATAAATAAACAAAGAATAGCATATGCATATCATTACTCATCAAAGTATGGATACTCTACGTAGACAAATAACCTACTCATTGGTTCAACGATTTAAGTGACAAATTGTAATGTTCGTCAACGCTCCACCATTTCTTTGCAACTTAGATAAACAATAAATTAAATGTTTATCAAAGCTGTGCAACGATATAAGTTTACCAATTCTTTATCATCATCATCAGCTCATTAAACGTCCCCACCGAGGGGCACGAGCCTACCGTATAGGGTGATTAGGCCTTAGTCGTCCACGCGGGTCCAGTGCTGATTGGACGACTTCACACACAACCTTCGAATCTCTTCGCAGGCGTGCATGAAGGTTTCCTCACGACGTTTTCCTTCACCGTAAGAGCGTCGGATAACGTACATATATTTTCGAAAATTCGAAAATACATTGGTACGTGTCGGGATTTGAACCTCAGCCCTCCCGGTAGGAAGGCGAGAGTCCACACCACTGAGCCACCGAAGCTCTTATTCTATAATGATCGCATTATATCCAGAAGATAGTAAAAACCGAAGAACTATTTAAGGTAACGTCGTGAACAGCGTTACGTTATGGGGTAACCCATTCGATCATAGATCATAGATTCGATGATGACCCATTTGGTGTTGCGGTTGAGAGTTCCGGGTTCGATCCCCGGGCAGTACACACATTTGTGTGCATGATCATGCCTGTTTGTAATGGGCCCGCGTGGACGACTTAGGCCTAATCACCCTATACGGGTAGGCTCGTGCCCCTCGGTGCGGACGTTTAATGAACCGATGATGATTATTATAGAATCAATACCGACATTCGTTATCGTATCTTTCAACCAGTTGGTTTCCACTAGCAATTATTTTAGTGAAAGAAATACGATTTAAACACGTAAAAGATTCCAAATAACTAGTAGCGGTTTACACACACAGTACACACAATTTAATAACTTGTTTAGCAAACTTAAGGTTACGTACATTACACGGTTAAATTAGGTTGCGTAGTTAAAGAAATAGCAATTAAAGTATTAATTTTTTATCTCCCTAATACATTTACAGTCTTGTGTTTGCTACTCGTATTTATTTAGAGTGACTCTTTGTGCTAATATAATAAAAACACAAGTGTACTGTTGCCGACTTGGTTATTGCGGCGACGAGATCTCGGGTTCAGACCCCGTTTTAAATAAAAATGTTGACATGAGCTTTTTTGAGTTGCTATCCTTCTAAGCCTTGTGTGTTGCTTGTGTTAGTGTTGATTTTTTGGGAAAAAATGTTACCATTAATTTAGCAGTTAGCCCATTTGTTGAAACCTGATGGTAAGCGGCAATTGAAGCCTTGGAATTGCATAACCTGGGGGATTACCATAATCTCTTAAGAATAATTATAATGATACGTCAGCATTTTTGTACCAGAAAAGACAAAGTAATATTATTGTAACACTGTTTTAAGAGATGGCGGTAACCTCCCTGTGGTGTTACGTAAGTGTAACGTAAAATTCTACATTATTTTCCCCGACGACCCATTTGGTGTAATGGTTGAGATGTCGGCTCTCACACCAAAGGTTTTGGCTTCGATCCCTGGGCAGTACAAACATTTGTGTGCATGTGTGTCTGTTTGTATTGGTCTGGTTTTTTCTGTGTATTATATGTATGTACTTAAAAAATAATGTATATATAAGTTTGTTTATCCGTTGTGGCGCTGTGTGTATGTCTAGATATATGTTGATATTCTGTGTCTATGTTTTTTTTTTATCATTTATAGGCAGACATTTGACCGCCATCTCACCTGATGGTAAGTGATGATGTGGCCGAAGATGGATCATGCCTGCCTAGAAACAGCCTATTCACTCTTGCCTTGAAGACGGCCAGGTTGTAATGATCGGGGAACACATAAGGAGGCAAAGAATTCCATTCCTTTGCGGTGCGCATTAGGAACGAGGCACCAAAGCGGGCTGTGCGGTTGTGTGGAATGTCTACCACGTGAGGATGGAACGCTCGCCTCCGTCTTGTATCCCGATGGTGAAAAGGGGCTGGTGGAATTAACGCGTGTAATTCCATCGCACACTCACCGAAATGTAGCCTGATATTATTTATCTATGTAGATATTTATTTATTTATAGACATGCAGCCTACTTTGCCGTCCGGGAGGGTTACTGTCATCTCGTAAAACAGTATTACTATAATCTTATCAGCATTTTTGTACCAGAAAAGACGAAATAATATTATTTTAATTCAGTAGCGTGCGTAGAGATTATGAGTACGGTATGCAAAGTCAGTGAAAGTAATCGCAAAAACAATAAATCATTTATGTTTTTGTCAAAATGAGTGCTGTTGATGAAAGCGAATCCGCTTTAGTTTCAAATCTGTAGTGAATAATGGGCGAATAAGTTAGAATCATTTAGTGTGTTGGCGATTTTCCGGCTTGCTGGACGCACAGGGTATGTGCTGCTTATTTGCATATATGGAGTGCACGCCACTGTTGTAATTCTGTTTTAAGATGGCGGTAAGCACCCGGAACACGCATTACCAAAAGTTGAACGGTCATGATGGTTGAGATTTAGGTACCCACAGGTATTACAAGCATTGCAACACTACAGTCATTTCGAACAGAGGTATCGTTTGAATAGACCCACGATACCGCCAGGGGTCATCATCATCAGCTCATTAGACGTCCCCATCAAGGGGCATGAGCCTACCCGTATAGGGGTAAAGGTCTTAGTCGTCCACCCGGCCCATTGTGGATCGGCCGACTTCACACAACCTTTGAACTCTTCGCAGGCGTGCGCAGGTTTCCCCACGATGTTTTTGAATTGCGAAAATTCGAAAACACAGTGTCGGGATTTGAACCTGCACCTTTCCTATCGGAATGCGACAGACCACACCATTAACCCACCGACGCTCCATCACTCAGGATATCGCGGGTCTGAACCGAAAATAAAAACCCTCTTTTACATCCCTACCTTTATTTGCCCGGTAATAACAGTGAAACAGTCGATGGGTAAAATGGAGGTTAACACAACTACTTACTAGTATCGATTGGTTTACACGTGTTCTTCTAATTCTATGTGAAGGCAAATAGTATTCTTAAGATGATTATAATTGTAGATTTACTGCTTTTGTCGAACTGATTTCACAGGGTATTGTCACGTTATTGTTTTCTTTGAAAACTTTTAAGCTAAATTATAGTTCATTGAAATATTTTGTTACATACCAAACATTGCGAAGCCAAAAATGTGGATTTTTTTTTATTGTAAAGTATTGTACGTTATTAAAGGTAATAGTACTCTATACTTAATAAGTATAATAAATTATGCGAAAGTACTTTTTGCAAAATTTCATTTATATTAAAGCCAATTAAAGCCGTAAGTTTCCTTTATACGAAATTTATCAATGAATGCTTAGTAAAGATATATTTTTAATACAAACTGCAATTAAAAATATATCTTTGAATTGAAAACGAAAAACTAAAATGTACTTAATTTTTATATTGTGTCATTTTTGCTTCCCTTTACGGGTAATAAATAAGGTCATTTAAAGACAGTATGTACTTTAAATGTAATAGAGGTGACAACCCGATATCATATCGTACGTACTACGAGTCGTCCGGTCCTCTTGGTGCCGAGGCATGGCTCTATCACTTAGTGTATGTAATGGTTGAAACTTCGGCTAGTACGAGTACACCGTGCAGTAACATATCTGTTTGTATTGATCCGCGTGTTTCTACTTTCTATGAATGTACTTACAAAAAAAGTATATAACTTCAGTATCAGCTGTTTAGAACCCATATGGACGACGAAATTGTGGAAACAGTTTCTGCCGGAGATTTTTCCTGAGCGATACGACGTAGCGAATTTCATGAAAAAAGCGTATTCCCTTTTGAAAGGCCGGCAACGCATATCAGTGCCCTCTTGTATTGCAAATGTCGTTTGCCTGATATAACACAAATAAAAATACTGCAGGCTTAATGCTTAGTTTGGGGATAAGTGGCGCGGGGTGAGTGTCTGGTGATATTTATTTTAAAAAGAATGTGGTATTCTATTAAAAACTTCATCTGATCTGGCTGGTCCTTTGTTAACTTGTTATCTCTAAGAGTTATGGAGCCGTAATCTGTCAGTCACGACATGTCATATAGCGCTTGTACAACGAATTTTCGAGTTACGTACCATGCGGGATGTGCGCAGTACTAAAATATATTAATACATACTAATATTATACAAATAAGTTTATTTAAAATCAAAATTCAGTTTATCAAAGAAGACTTACGAATATCAAATGTAATCAAGGTACCACGTAAGTACAGCTTTTTTTTTATAATAATAATAAAGTTTATTTCATAAGTTTAGGAACACTTTTACATTTTATACAATTTTCAGTTAACGTAACATAAATAAACAGTTTAAGAAACCTTTACCTCCCGTGCTCGTCAATAAACGGTGTTACGGCAAGGTAATTGATCCCCATCCCATTCGAAATACAGGTCATTTTTGCGCATATAGTGCGTGTCATCGAATAGTACCTATGCCGTTATGTTGGCGCCTTGTCTGTTAATGTCATTGGTACCATAAGACGCTCCCCTACGGGACCTACGTTTTGTTTATTTACTTTTATTTTCGACTGAGATCATGCCTAAAACTTTGAAAAGCGGTGAAAATAAAACTGAATAAACAAACCCACGGGACCGTCTTATCGTACCATACCAATAACGTGGTGCCAACATAACGGCAAAGGTACTATTCCATGAAACGCACCATAGAAACAAGAAACTCAGTAGTAACTCTTCAAAAATATGGTACCAATTAACTAAACTATATGTCTCTTGTGTCTCTTATCACAGCGTTGGGCTTTGTAACCTGGAGGTCGTGCATTCAAATCCCGCGCGGAAACCACTTTGGTATATTTTTCTTAGCTTCGTAAGAACATTGCAGATTGAATCACCTCATTGTCCAAAAAGTTTTTCTTTTCATCTTCCGAGGGCACGTTAAGCCGTCAACCCCGCCTACAATCTTAGGCAGATAGTCGGTAACACACACCAAAAGGCCTGTGTTCTGCAGTAGGCCGTTATAGGCTGATGATGATGAAACCTGTTTTGAATCGATTGCAATCCGCTGCTGGACATCATTTTGCGCCAGATATTCTAGTCCTCCACTTTTCTCATCCACCATACTAGTCTTAAATATTTCCACTTTAATCTCTACAATAGGATTTTGAGTAATCAACAATAATTGGAATACCAATTATTGGTTATTCGGAATCCTTTAATCCTTATCTCCTATACTTGCCTCCATGTCGTAATTTTTCGCACTTCCAAAACTACAATGAGATATATGATGATAATAAAATCTGCACTTTGGAACCTGTGCGTTGACTGGGCAATATACACCATACTGTAGACTAGCATATTGTGTAGTAATAGGTCATAACCCTCGCTTCCACGTGCTAATGTATTAACATGAGACTGATATCAAACGTCAGACCAACGAACGTTGTTCTGGCAACCTGCCAGCACGCACTAGCCAAGCTAGATTTCGATCTAAAGAAATAAATCTAAATAAATATCCACTGACACTCACACAGCGCCATCTAGTCCCAAACTAAGCATTAGCCTGTAACACGGATACTAAACAACGGATAAACATACTTATATTCTATTTTTTGTTGTTATCCCAATTTATTTATCCGATTACATCAAAAGGCCGTCTTTTTTCGAAATTTCTTGTTGCTGTTGACCTCAGATGGCCTTTATAAGCTCACCGGGCGAGCGCAGCCTTACTGCCTTCCACATAAACTGACGAGTACAGTTTTTCGATATAAAACTGAAATACCCTGTTTAAGGAAATCAGCACGGAAAAAAAGCTTTTGATAAGGCAACTCTTATATTGATATTTATCACCATATAGATATTATTAAGGGATTTTGAATGTAAAACATCATTGATAGTGTGTAAAATCGTGCAAAATTTAAATGACTTATTAATCAGTCGAACTTAAAATTGTGTAAGTCTGTTAATGGTGTTTTAGCTAGTTGACGGCAGATAGCTCTTCCTCAGTTATAAGTAAAAATGTAAAGAGTTTAAGAGATTGACATTAATTCCATTATCCAATCATCATCATCATCATCAGCTCATTAAACATCCTTACCGAGGGGCACGAGCCTACTCGTATAGGGTGACTAGGCCTTAGTCGTCCACGCGGGCCCAGTGCGGATTGGACGACTTCACACACAACCTTCGAATCTCTTCGCAGGCGTGCATGAAGGTTTCTTCACGATGTTTTCCTTCACCGTAAGAGCGTCGGATAACGTACATATATTTTCGAAAATTCGAAAACACATTGGTACGTGTCGGGATTTAAACCTTAGCGCTCCCGGTAGGAAGGCGACAGTCCACACTTTTGAGCCACCGACGCTCTACGAGATTATCCAATATCGGACACATCGGAGAGACAAAGCCAGAGGCCCACTCCCCTGGTCCATCCACCTCAACATCTGCATCTTAAAGAAGTGCATCGGTGGTGGCCACATGAACATCGCTAAATGTATTAATTTTAAGTTCTAATTGTAATAATGAAGAGTAAGACTTAAATAATGTAAGAGTTATTGCTACTATTATTATATAAATATAAAACAGAGAGAGAGAGAGAGTATTTATGATGTTATTTATTCCCTTTATTTTATATAATTCACCCCCCTACTTTATCTAATGTAAATATTTAGTTATTTTAATTCGACTGTTATCCCATTCCCCCTTTAACCAATTCTTTTGCCCCATGCGCGGCGCACTAACATAATATTATAGAAAGAAAGAAAGAAATCGGACACAAAGTTACCGGTGTATCAACGACATGCAATTACTGGTAATCCCCAACAAATGGCACTGTCTAACTTTCATGTGAGCTTTTTCATTAATTTCAGTCTTATCGTCAAGGGTTAAGATCAATGTTGATGGAGCAATAGTTCATGTGCCGTAAAAAGGGTAATGATGTGGCATGTTATTAGACAAGCCCGTGTCTGGTGCGCTAACTAAAAAGGCTTTATTATCTTTGCGTTGATGTCATACAGAATACCCTATGCTATCCTAGTAACATACAATTATTATCATATCTATGCTTATATTAAATCATGCATTTTGAACATAGATAATTATAAATATACACTGCATCACACAACAATTCCATCTAGCTCTAAAGTAAGTATCTATAATATATAATATTTGCATTTGTTCTAAATAAATAATATTATACATGAGAGCGTCGGTGTTCAATGGTGTGGACTATTGCATTCTGATCGGGAGGGCTCAAATCCCGGCACGACCAATGTTGTTCGAATTTACGACTCATGTGTACCTATTTTATCCGACGCACTTAAGGTGAAGGCAAATATCGTGAGGAAACCTGCGCACGCCTACGGATAGGTTCAAAAGTTAAGCGTGTAGTTAGCCAATCCGAGCTAGGCCCGCGTGGATGACTAAGGCCTATACACCCTATAAGGGTAGACTTGAACTGATGATGATGACTTTACAAATATGGAATGACTACCAGCAGCGGTATTTCTTAACAAATATGACATAGGAACCTTTAAGCAAAGAGCGTATTCCTTCTAAAAGGCAAGGCACCGGTGGCACTTCTGGTGTCACCGTTGTCTCTGGGCGGAGGTGAACACTATCCATCAGGTGTCTCTCTTGCTCTTTATCTCGTTTGCTCCCTATATCATAAAAAAAAACCCTTGGTGTAATGGCCGCCGTTCAATTTATACAGCACATGGGTCCAGTAAATTGAGGCTTTAGATAAAAGTACTTACTCATTGTAAGGAATTCGCACTGCATTCGTAACTGTGATAAACATTTATTGATACTGTGATAGCTATTTATATCTAAAATCGTTTTGAAAACAGCATTGTAAATTGAAGTATGACCCCTGTTTAGTGAATGACACTACTAGAAGAAGACCTAAGAAAATTTGCAAAATAGAGGACTACAATACTATTTTTACAAAAGATCCTCAAGTTTTTTAGGTCCGCATTTGTAAATAAAGTACATAAAAGTATTGAAATATACACCTTGAATAAAACCCTATGTAAAAGAAAAATTAATAACTGGCTATTGCAGTTGAGCTACAGTGAAACTGAAAATATTTTGACTTAAGCTAATCACCAAAAAAAAAAAAATTAATAATAACCTTAAGTAACTAATTAATAGCTCATAACACACACACACACACACAAACACACACACACTCGCACACGCACATGCACACGCACACCACACACACACACATATATGTAAGAAACTCGATGAACTCGATTGTCTATTAACTTATCATATGAAGTAGACTGTTAAATAATATTGTAAACATGTAAGTTTTAATGCACAATAGTATTGAAGGGAAGGATCTGTCTTCTAGAATACAGGTTTACCTAAACTAGAAGACAGTGTCAAATTGATAGCATTAAAAAATCTCTGTAATTATATACCTAAGTGTTTAGTTTATCAAACTGTATATTTAGTTATGGACAATAAATTATTATTATTATTATTATTAAACAATATCACAATAGCCCGATAAGCTTAATTATTCCATGCCTACCGCAATTAAGCGGTTTAAAATACTTTGAAGAATTGTTTGATTTACGCGGCAGGTGATTGAACTGATAACAATTAATCGATACTTTGATAAAGGTTGAGTTCAGAATAAAGATTATTTAGCTTCTACATAATATAAATACACACTGACACTTACACAGCGCCATCTAGCCCCAAACTAAGCATCAGCCTGTAATGGACCCACCAAAAACATTTCATGTAAAATGTTGCCAAACGCAAGGGCGTCTTTCCCCTAGGTGCAGGGTGTTCGTTGCACACGGGCGCCGCGGTGGTAGGGGCGCCGAGCGCCGCTTGCGTTATGAGTTCCCTCCGAGGAGCGCGCGCTTGCTAGGGGCACTAGGGTAATGTTTGAGACGGCCCTGCCAAGACGACCACATAAGGTTTGCCTTGAGAAAAAGATATAAGATCTTATGTAGAGCCAAGCTTCTGACTCTACACGGCCTAAGTCTACGAACCGTTGAACAAATACAAATTATACATAGTAATAATAATTACATAAACAAATTATACATTAAAAATGTAAGGCTTCGCCGTTTCGCTACCAGGTGATGCGAATATTTATTTTCTGATTTAAACTAAGTAACAGGTGTATCCGACGCTCTCACATTGAAGGAAAACATTGTGAGGAAACCTGCGCGCACCTACGATGATTTTCAAAGGTGCGTGAAGTCGGCCAGTCCCTATCGATACGGATACCGATGATGATCTCCATCATTGAGCGTCGGTGGCTCAATCGTGTGGACTGCTGTCATCCTATCGGGAGGGCTGAGGTTCAAATCCCGACACGTACCTATGTGATTTCCAATTTTCGAAATTATATGTATGTGGAAACCTGCGCAAGCCTGCGAAGAAATTCAAAGGTTGTGCGTGGAGTCCTCCTATCCGCACTGGGCCCGCGTGGACGACTAAGGCCTCTACACCTTATAGGGGTAGGCTCTTGCCCCTCGGTGGGGACGTATACTGGGCTGATGATGATGATGATCTCCATAAGAGATGTCTATCATACACTTCTATTCAACCTATCGCAGTCCACTGCTGGACATAGGCCTCCCCCATTATGCGCCAGATCTCCCGGTCCTCTGCTTTCCTCATCCAGCCTCCACAAGCGACCTTTCGTAGGTCGTTGGTCCATCGGGCCGGAGGGCTTCCTACGCTACGCTTGCTAAGACGCGGACTCCACTCCAGAACTCGTCTGCTCCAACGGCCATCGGTTCTGCGACATACCTACGTGACCAGCCCACTGCCACTTCAACTTGCTGATCCGACGGGCAACTTTAGTTCTCTTACGGATTAAATCATTTCAGATCTTATCCCTAAGAGAGACCCATACTCTCAATCATATACTAATTTACGCACATGCATTACTGTCACGCTTACGCACGTAGGAAATTATTTACATGATAAGTACCTAAATTGCAGTTCTTATTGTGTACCTAATTAAACTTTTCTGTACGTTATCTACATACAATATATTAGGCGACGCCAAGTAGTGAATTGGAACATTATAAATAAAGATATTTCGTAATGTAATTAATTTAATGTATCCCGCCTTAACCTTTAATAATGAAGAAAACCTCAACTGCTCATACTCCACAAAATATGTAAAAAACGAAACGATAAAAGACGAAATAATTAAAGAAACAAATAATGTAATTTTAGAATAAAATAAAATCAATCTAAAATGTATATTTTAGAATATTTTAAGTAAATTCAGGGCTGTCCATTAAACTTAGTACTTACCCATTTAGTATCTTACTACTAATCTCGTTGAAGTGAACAACCAAGGCATACCTACTCGTACTCGTATATTATACTAAACAAGTGGGCTTTAATTTCACATTTTTCTTTTTGATTTGAAATATAAGAACAGGATTCATTGTGTGGATAATCACATTTTCTTTTTAGTTTAGTATTTATACTTTTAAGTTATTAATCTTGAAATAAGTAAGTGATAAAGATTTTTTTAAAACATTTAACATCCGAATTAGACAGGCATTGCTTACAATAGCTGAAATAATACTTATCATATACACAATAGGCCCCAACTATGTAAGCAACATTGACCCTTATCAAAATCAAAACAGAAAGCCGATAGGGCCGTGAAACTAAACCAATTTGACAGTGTGCCAAATAATTGTACATACCCATTAGGAAGATGCAGACGCTCAAAACTTTTCGAATCCAAAAATACATTTCCTTAGACACAATAAAACAATCTCACAAATATTCATGCATCTCTATAATTTTACATTGTATTTAAATGCAAGTTAATCCTTAATTGAACACATTGTTTATATCTCAGACAACTATCACTGATATCATAATTGATGTACGATACTCGTTGCAGTAAATTTCGCGGTATTTCAGAACACTAGAAAACGTGCGCGCTCGGCGGTGTATTCCTTGCAACTGATAGGCAATTTGTTTGACCCATACCAGTCTCAATTGTAAGACATCGCTCCACGGAAAAACGTCAATTAACGTATTGTACACAAAAGCAACACGTAAATTGTTATTAATGATGCGAAAGAACTTGGCGGCGTTCTTATTAGTTCGTAAAGTACTCATCACTCACTTCTTGTTATGTCAAGATACATTAAAACATCAGGAGACTTGAAGAAATTATAATTGGGCTGAATACTAAGTGCAAAAATTAATCTTAAAGGCGTATGTAATTTATGAACTCGGAAACCAAAACTACTGACATACCTGTAGGTATGTTAGTAGTTTACAACATATTACCTTACAAATAAAATATATATATATATATATTTCTACTATGCTCAATTAATATGATGACACGCATAGGGTTACCAGATAAAACAATCAAAAGACCGGAGAAAAGGCTTGAGTTCCAATCGAAAATTCCATAGATTTTATACAGAAATAGAATTATCTCCCAATAGCGTATTATTAGCGTTTTATACCAGAGTAAGACATGAGCTAGAGCTAGAGCAATTTTCACAATTCGTACGCAAAGCACTGGCGGGTGGGTGGAATATGATTTTCATAGTTGTTTAACTTAGTCAAATAAGTATCTTTTCACTTGTGTTCAATCACGAGTATTGAAAAATCCAGCCGCAATCTTGAGGAAAGTCGAAAAATCAGTTCTCAGGAGCGTATGGTAACCCTAGACGCATAAGGCAAGAATACTCTTTTTTGTTTTTTTCTGGTAGCTCTCGGCCACAGACATCAGAATATACATTAGACTGGACAAGCCGCCAAGTTTATAGGAAGTCCCAGGTCGCAATTTCTTTTCGGCTCTTACCTGTGAAAAGTTATTATATTTCTTGGTAAATTTACTGATTCATTGCGATGATGGCATGTTACAATTGGACAGGAGGGCTTTTTCGGAAAAAAAACGGTAATTTATTCTAATATTCGTGCGTCTCACAGAGCGTAAACTGGTAGCCAGTGTATGCTCGTTGAGCTTACAGTTGTCGCACTTTAAACGCGGCTTGCCCCATCTCCTGTATTGGGAAATCTGTGCTCTCGGCCAAGTTCTAGTGCGTTAGATTAAATTGTTCAATTCAATGAATTATCGCAATATCGAACATTATGATAATTAACAAAAATCTATGGTTTGATATCCCTCGGCGCTTCTTAGGAACTTTTAAGGCTGAGAGCCAACTGTACTCGATAATTTCCCGTGAAGCTGAAAAGGCTATCTGCGGTGAACAGCTGTAGTCAGTTCGGAAAAAAGTTTAACCTTAGAGAGCTTAGTACGCTGTCTAAGGTTAAACTTAACACTCACTCATACGCATTGTGGTTTTGGGCCGATCTTCCCGTAGCCTGGGGATTGCCTGAGCCACACATTAGGACATTATATGATGGTCTATTGATGGACTTAGCCAAAAAAGAGATTCATCATCAGCTCATTATAGCGTCCCCACCACAGATCCGAATATACAATTAGACTGGACAAGCCGCCAAGTTTATAGGTAGTCCCAGTGTCGCAATTTCTTTTCGGTTCTTACCTGTGTATACTTATTCTATTACTTGGTAAATTTAGTAATTCATTGCGATGATGGTATGTTACAATTGCACAGGATGGCATTTTGGAAAAAAACGGTAATTTCTTCTCATATTCGTGCGTCTTGACTCGTCTCACAAAGCGTAAACTGGCAGCCAGTGTATGCTCGTTGAGCTTACATTTGTCGCACTTTAAACGCGGCTTGCCCCATCTCCTGTATTGGGAAATCTGTGGTCACCACAGAGGGGCACGAACCTACCCGTAACGGGTGTATAGGCCTTTGTCATCCACGCGGGCCCAGTCCGGATTGGCTGATTTCACGCACAACCTTTGAAATTCTTCTTAGTTGTGCACAGGTTTTCTTACGATGTTTTCCTTCACCGTAAGAACGTCGGTAAACGTACATTTTCGAAAATTCGAAAAGACATTGGTACGCGGCGGGATTGAGCATTGAGCCACCGACGCTCATAAAAGAATGATATTAAAAAATATTCTTTACTTTTCTCTCATTGCTACGAATATGTATCCTGATAGTAAAACATAAAATATACCAGTATACTAACGCATAAGTAAGTATTTGTTTAAGACACAAATTGAACGAATTATTGAGATGTGTGTGAATGATGATTTTTTATAAATAAACGTGAATAAATTGGTTCACCAAAAAATCCAACTATTTCCCACCTACGTATCGAACAAATTATATTTACTAAACTCTTGTGTCATTGACACAAATTTTGTCGCCAGTTTTTCAATATGTTCTGGAGCTTATTTTCTAGAGCCGTATATTTGGCACCTAGTCAGCAGTACCTGAGTGACAGAAAAACGGACCGTGGTGGGTTCAATTCCTACTAAGTTTGTTTTTTTACAATTAAGGTTGGTTGCAGATTCACCGGACAATTAGCAAGCGCAGATAGCTATCAGACTTACGCAACAAAAACTTCTTAATCAAGGTTTAAAATGTTTTTATTATATACATGGATTTTTATGTGTATATGACACAAGATTTTTGAACTAAGAAAGAATGATTATATATTTAAATAAAACGATTTTTTAACACTACAAACGTAACGAGCTTTTAGTAATACCCACGATAATATTATGATAACAAGAAAAGCTATACATTACGTATTCAATGTCTAAATATTTATAAAATATATAAGATGTATTGCGATGCCATGAAGTTAATAGCAAACGCATATATTATTTGTATTGAAAATTGTATGAAATATGGCGTATATCTCACGCACGTATTACTTGGCACTTGTCCAAAGCCCTAGTTTGAATATGAACTGTAAAAATGAATGGCTACTATTCGTAGAGAAACACGGTTTTAAAATATATCTCTTGAAATGTATGAATTGTGTGATATATATCATCGCAATGAATCAGTAAATTTACCAAGAAATATAATAACTTTTCACAGGTAAGAACTGAAAAGAAATTGCAACACTGGGACTGCCTATAAACTTGGCGGCTTGTCCAGTCTAATGTATATTCTGATGTCTGTGGCCAGGCATGTGTCACAATAACAACCAGATGATAACCAAGTAAAAGTTTAAAAAACCGTGGGATGCCGACTGCTAAAGATCGGTCCGCTTGGAAGTCACTAGGGAAACAGTGCATAATGATGATGATTATAAGGAAATAGACTTATAGAAACCCATAACCCAACTGACGTTCTAACCGAATGCTTTCTCTTATATCTCTTATTTCTATACATTAAATATTGTAAGAAGTTAATCCCCTGAGACAAAAATAACCTTAAAATAAGTATTTTAAAGAGTCGGTCGATGTATTAAGAAAATTTATTGTCTAAGTTGTTTAGTATAATCTGAAAGTCGACCTAATTAAATATATTTTCATTTTGTATTGAACTTTAAACAGTGGTTAATTCTGTCATCTAAAACCCACAAAATCCTGTAATGTCTATATTGTTAAAAAATAACTTGGCACCACGCCTGCTCTACCATCTGTAGACCAACACGTTGTAAAATTTGAAATTTATTACTAGAATGCTCGGAACGGTGTGCCATTCAACTAATATTATTAAATTTATAAGACATTGTAAAGAACATTGTAAGAATACTATACCTTACTAGTGGATGATAAAATAATAGGTTCTTTTATACTTTAGTTACCAGTAGAGTTATCATTACACAGGCCTACAATTGAAAAAATATATTTTGGTGCTGGCAAGCCTAAATATAAATTTGATAACTGACTCAATACTGAGTCGTAAACAAGTTTTTAAACGTCAATCCTACGTGTAGTTTTTAAACTACCCTCAGTTAAAAAAATATTCAATTTTATCACGTTTATTGTATTTGCATTTGGTCAATTAGTGTATTAATTCTTATATCATTATGTCTTCGTCTATGAGGAGTTGTATTAATAATCCGGATACATTTTGTTACATTTGTGGTACATATGTAATAGAAAAATTAGAAAACCATAACGGCCTTCGTAAAAAAGGCGTATTTTGACTATTTCAACATCAAGATCAAGGAGTTAAACCGGCCGTGGGTGCCAACAATCGCGTGCAAGTTGTGTGTTGAACATCTAAGACAGTGGACAAGTGGCAAACGAGCACATTTGAAGTTCAGTGTACCTATGATTTGGTCAGAACCGAAAAACCATCTGGACGACTGTTATTTCTGTTGTGAAATTGCATGGCATAAATAGAAAAAAAATGACATATCCTGACTGACGTCTGCTAAAAGGCCCGTACCACACTCAGACGACACTAAGCTGTAGAACAGGCAGATTAGTTCGATACAGACATGCCGGAAGTCACCTTAAATGAACAAGACAGTGATTTTGAGTCATTAGCGGAGCCCGTACTTTTCACTCAAAACGATTTAAGTGACTTAATAGAGACCTTTCTAAAGAAAGGTCTGAGCTACTAGCATCCAGACTTAAAGAGAGGAATCTAATCGTCCCAGGCATAAAAGTGACATTTTACCGTAATCGTGAAAGAAATCATCTTCCATTCTTTAACGCTGAAAACGATATTGTTTTTTGTAATATATTGGTGGACTTTTGAAACAATGGGTCTTCCGAGGTACCGCCGTTGAATGGAGATTGTTTATTGACAGTTCAAAGAGAAGTTTAAAATGTGTTTTGTTAGATATTGGCAATAAATATGCAACTGTCCCCATCGCTCACTCCACAAAGCTGATGGAGGAATATGACACTGTACGTCTTGTTCTAGAAAAACTCAAGTACCGGAACACCAATGGGTTATAAGCGTAGATTTAAAAATTATTGTTGGAGTATCACACGAGTGTCATGACAATGTATATAGTAAGAAAAGCAGAAAAAGAAGCTTCATACCTGTAAAGATACGCAAACAAATCTTTAATACTGCTTATTTCGTTTAATTTACACATATTAAGTATCTCGAAAACTACACGTAGCATTAAAAAAAAGTATGCCGTTTTAATCTGGGTTCACAATATACTAAATATCAGTAATTGTTTGGCGGCACCAAATCACTGTAAACTGTGTTATCAGTAACAAGAAACACACAAATGTAGAATCGTTTTATGCGATTGCTTATTGACGAACTTTAACCGGACGCGCTAGCTTCTGTAACCTTGTAAGGTACTACTGCTTCGCTAACCGATTGATCATCATCATCATCGTTTATTATTTAGTCCACTATCATCCTTCAACCCGAAACAACTATTTGGCTAGCAGGAGAATTGGCGGTGATTCTTTTTTCTTGCGTATAATCTTATACCTTATCGACCTCTATTAAAGTTCTTATATAATTGTACCGATCCGATTTCATTCTTTCAAAACAGATCCTCTGAGGTCTAGACAAAGTCTAGTTATAGACATCCTCACACATTTTATAATGCTCAGACTTTATATTACGTTGCATTGTCTAAGTGTTTATAGCGATTCAATTTTTTCGTTAGCTTTATGACTGGATTAATCACCACGCTGACCAATTGTGCATTGACAAACATGGCTTCTTTAATGAACACATAAATATGCCTGTCTTTTATTATTTTGCTAGCACATGATTTTATTCTTTAACTAGTACTAACATACTTACTTAGCGTAAAAATTACAGTGGCCTTAAAAGTAACAAATCGTGCTTACGTTACGTAGATTCTATTATCTTTTTAGAAAACTTACGATACTAAGGTAGCATTTACTTAATATTCATTTTAAATGAATAATATGTAGTAGTAGGGTATCATGAGAATATACCTAGTATAAATAATATAAAACAACGAAATGTATGAACGTAGTTTTTTAAAGTTTAGTACAGTTTTGAGTACAGTTAAGAAACCATGGGGTCATGTCAAACCATTTTGTTCATGACCCCTTTGTTGCTTAACTGTATTATGTCAAAGTATCCGTTCATTGGTTTCAATGTTTAATGGTATTCGGATATGTGAAAAAACATTATTACAGCCTATTATGTCCACTGCTGAACGAAGGCCTCCCCTCATGATTTCCACGCGGACCGATCCCTAGTAGATATCATCCATCTGCTATCAAACACCTTAACCACACACGGCGCACATGTATTTTTATTACATATTGTTATTACTAAATTGTTTCGTAAAATAACGAGAAAACCAATCAGTATGTTGGAGACAAGTTATGGATATCACCAGCCATCTGTTAATTATTACGCAGTGTTTTAGTTTTCAAACAGTTCCTAATTCTTTATGACTCATGTCGCATTAACTGCTTACATTTTTTATACTGAAGAAGGAATTTTCAATAACAGTTTAATCAAACTATTTTTAAAACAACAATCCGTTAAAAGATATACATTTCGTTTATCTTGTTTATTGCACTCCCGATAAGTATCTTCGATTAAAACTCGATAACTAAGTGCTTCAAACTGTGTATCTATTGACAAGTTACATTTTAACATTGATAATAACAAGCACATGCAGATGAAAGTAGACCGACTTAAATTATTGAAAGGGTTTTTATTGTATTTTTTGTTACCTACACCGAAGTATCTAACTACTAAAGGATTTTTACCATGTTTGAAATTGGTCATATTTCTAAAAAGCGATTTTATTAGAACTATAAACCCAGATAATCTTAAAAGTGACTGCAACACAGCTAATGCAGTCATTGCATTTTCTGTATCTATGCTATTTTTGTGAGCTAATAAAGATACTACTTGAATACTTTACATAATTCGACACTACAATTTTGATTTTGTAAGATATAGGTCATCATCATCAGCTCATAATACATTCCCACCGAGGGGCACGAGTCTACCCGTATAGGGTGTATAGGCCTTAATCGTCCACGCAAACCCCGGCGCGCAATGTCCGACTTCACGCACAATCTTTGAATTTCTTCGTAGACGGGCACCGGTTTCCTCACGATGTTTTCCTTCACAATAATTTAAAAATTCGAAAACACACTGGTACGTAGCGGGATTTGAACCTGCACCCTCCAGATCGGATGGCAAAAGAAACACCGACTCTCATATTTAAGTGGCAATTGAATTGGTAACTACAAGCCGAGTCATCTTTCTTTTGAAAAGAAAGATAATTTCGGCTTCGGAAGAGGATTCAACGTGTATAGTCGTATCAGCTGCCAATTAAGCGATCTTAATTAGCAACTGATTATTATTTGTACGATCTAAGTTATCTGTATAAAGACTTATTATTTACACAAAGCAGACAAAGGCCGTGAGGCAATTGACAAACTGACACCTGAGGGTTGATCTGATCGACGCATTATTCCGATTCTACCTCGATAAGAAGACAAATATTTTGTTTTTAATGTAAGTCATAAATTTCCATGCCTAAAAGGCTATATTGGAGTAAGTACACAAAGTAATGGGAGCAGTTTGTTTGCGGTCCGGTAATCGAGAATCATGCCAACAGTGTCGCGCCACCCGACACAGATTAATGAGCGGACGTGTTCCAACGTACAGACTGCAAAACCTTTTTGTCTTGGAAATACATAAACTAGATACATATTTTCCTAGGTGGTTAGACTCGATACTGAGTCATCTAGTAGGTACATGTGCAGTGCCGATATCAATCCGTCAACACGAGTGTTTGCACTTTGTGTTTTCGAGATTGAGGCTGTAGCTAGTGAAAATTACGGCTATAGAAACCTAACATCTGTTGTCTCGGGTACGGGCGCAGTGCGGCATTGATGGAGAATAACAATTGTCTATTAGTTGTTGGTTGCCTTTAATGCCGCTCTGATATAATTTTTAAAAAAAACTAGATGCACAATCTCACTCCAAAAGTGCGCGCAACAGTCTACCCATCGCGTCAGTTGGGCATAGTTTTCATTCATAATCACGTCGCTCGCTTCGTGTTCTAATAACATAGTAGTTTGCTCGTTCTTTTGATTTCGTCATAGACGTATTAATATACTGTCTACGGATTTCGTACCCTTTTTTATGACGTTTTTAATTTTAATAGATAGAGTGATTGAAAAGAAAGGTTTATATGTATAATGACATTAATTAAAGAGTAGAGAAATACTGTTATTTTTGATTCCGTAGTTAAATGAACAATGGATTACATATTTTTATTTATTTATATAAAGTGAACGGGACGGTCAGTTCGCTCACCTCGGAGTAAGTGAAACGCCTGACCATGACAGATGAAGTGTTATTATTTTCCGTCAAAACTGCCCTGCGCCCGTCACCCGACACGACAGATGTTTGGTCTCATAAATCCGGTAATTTCACGATCTACAGGGCCTTGTCTGGCCATTCATGATCATGACCCAGAGAGTCTACGCCTTGTGCCTATGGACTGGTAGCACCACCCTATTTACGGTATTTTTAATAATAATGAATGTAAAGGAACTAAAGACACTGATATATTTCGCCAAATCAGCAAGTAGCTGGTCACGTATGTTGCAGAACCCATGGCCGTGGGAGCAGACGTTGAGTGAAGACCACATCTTGGCAAGACTAGCGTTATGTAAGCGGTACGTATAACGACACAGGTACCTACTCGTATTATTGGTATTTATTATACTTTGCAATTAGTTTTTGTTATTATGTATAATTAAAAACGATTTAAAACTTGTTCATTTGGAATTAATTAAAAATGTTTTCGTATTTTCACAGAAATATTTTAATTTTAACAGTGCCGATAATTTTTCATGAATAAATTATGATAACTGTTGTTGTTTTTTGCTTACTGTACAGTATACACGCACCTGACAACCACAATGCATATCATTAATGGATATTTTTTATGCCTAACGTTTACATACTCTGAATATTAATGTATTGTATGATATTCAGGTTATAAATATAATAAAATTGAAGTATATTCAACAATCACCGCATAGCCTTAAACTTAGAAGTTATCAACGGAAAGTCATAGACACAATACACATACATTTTTATTTCACGAATAATGTTTTTTTTTCATCTTTTATGTTACTAAGTAAACAGGGCGACACCCGACGGTAAGTAATACGCCTGACCATAGCAGAGCGACATTGAAGAAGACGAACAACTGATAAGCAGTTATTATTCTCTACCAACGCCGCACTGCGCCCTTGACCCGAGAAAACAGATGTTAGGTCTCTTATACCTGTTAATTTCACTAACTACAGTGCCGTCATCCCGAAACACAAAAGTGATGACGATATCTGGCACTTCGGTAGTACCTACGTAGACGACAATATAAATTAATATTGCGCTGTCTTCTCTTTACAACTATTAAACAAATCTTTGCAGTTACACGTAAACACGTTTAATGCGGGAGAACATCGTATACTGCGAGTAACACCGCGGGGACGTAGTTATATTAAGATATTATTTGAAATTTCATTCAAACTTAAATAATTAACTCTAGCACATAAACTATCTAAAGCTCGGTGACCAGTAATAAATAATAATAAATAAATAAATATCCACTGACATTCACACAGCGCCATCTAGCCCCAAGTTAAGCGTGAAGCCTGTATTATGGGTACTAAACAACGGATAAATATACTTAAATACATTTTTTTTTTCGTAAATACATACATATTATACATAGAAAACACCCAGACCATTACAACAGACATGTTCATGCACACAAATGTTTGTACTGCCCGGGGATCGAACCCGGAACCCTTGGTGTTGCAGCCGACCTCTCAACCGCAACACCAAATGGGTCGTCAAAGTATACTAAAAATAAATGCAATAAATCAGCAGAATGACCGAAGTATGTACAATTCAATACAAAACCCAAATGGCAAGTTGGACATCTAAAACCAGAGTCACGCCCGTCGAAGTGTTAACGATTCTGTTTAAACAAGCAGACCTTCAGCCGTCGGACAATATTGTAATGCTCACTACTTATGTTTATTTATAAAAATTACACAACCTTAAAGATATTTTGTTGGTTTAAAATACGACAAACCTAACTGCCTCTGATGTTTAGAAACTAGATCCGTGGTCTAGTTTTAAATTACATAAGTATACGTATATAGGAGTCTATATAAAATAAAATGTGTGTAATAATATATTCACAACAAATTCTCAATAGGTTATTTTTGGGTGACTTTATAAGTACTTGTCTCTTATAATAACCAGACATATCTAAGCTATTAAACGTGTTGACGAAAAATAATGATTACATATTGTTACTAATTTTCATCAACACTGCTTCTGTCTTGGTCTTACCACCAGGAGATCGCAGTGACCGTCGCGTTCACTTAAGACATAAATAAGGTTTTCTTACCACATTCATACCTACCTCGAGCTACCTACCAACAGAGATGGTTTTAGACAAACCAAATTTATAACAATAAATGTCAAGTCTTAAAATCGGCGACTGTTAACACAAACGATAAACTCTACGACTTTCCAGTAAATATACCATAAACACGGTAGTTATTACATTAACGACGCTATGCTGAAATAAGTCCGCTGTTAAAGTATGTAAATACATGTATATTAATTTTATTTAAGCAACACCTTCTAATTTATGATACACAAAAGCAATTAAAGAAATGTATATTCATATAGAACCAAATAATGTCTAGTAGAAAGCTATGCTTGGGTGTCTAGAATTAGAGTCATTCGTAAGAGAACTAAAGTAGCTAAATGTGGACGTATCCGCGCGTCGGGGAAGACCCAAAAGGACTGGGGTCCCAATCAAAAAGTATAAAAGAGTATGAAATGATTGATGGATGAGACGGAACCTAGACAAGAATGGCACGACCGCGAACCTTTATAAGATTGTACGCTCTTTTTTTAAAGACTCAAGGTTTTCTTTTGTGTAAATTGCGCATATACGTCTTTATGGGATTAAACTTTCGTTTATCCCAATCAGAGACTTGTTGCAGCATAGCCTATTTCTTCAGACTCTAGTCTCTTTCACTACTCGGTAACGTACGAGTTGGTCCATGACCTTAGAGAGTGAAGAGGGTAATAGGTCTTTAATTGGATGGATCCGAACGATGTCCTTTTTCCGGTATTGGTTACACTAAAGCGCAGAAATACGTTAGGCACCCCATTTTGAGTACAACCGGGGGGATACCGTCATTACCTTCTGGTCCACTCGACTTGTGGAGATCACGACAAAAAGTGCTCTATTTACTGAAATGTTGAGTAACTAAATCGTCAGGGCAAAATGCAAGCCTACCGCGGGATGGTGGGCGGAGTGTTATCTTCTTAGAGTAGGTACCTATCTTTAAGGTTATCTCCATCATCCGAAATTGAGTTTCACGCAAAATGTTGACGTTTTTGGATAAAAAAAATGAGACCTCTGAGTTTAGGATTCACAACCCTAGTAAAACGTCGAATCTGATAACAATAACGGTATAAAATTGTTTCTATATTTTTTCAGCGTCTCCTGTTATTCCTGCTAACGTCTGAAAAAGCAAGTATGGATTTTTCATAAATATTCTTTAATTACAAAATGCGTTCAAATACGCATTTATTAAAATGGAAAATTCGAGATTACCTTTGAAACTAAAGTATCTATCTGATATATGATATATCGTAAAAAATTTAAAAAGTACTCACAAGGTTCCTGTAAAAACTTGTAGTAAAAACAAAACTATCAATCAACGTCATCTTGTGGCGATCATGTAAACTAAATTAATAAAAGTGAGGTTATGTTTAGTTACCACGGACAATTTCCGTAACTTTTTTTTATTAAATATTTTAGTAAATCCCCAAGGAGATTGAAAGTATATTATGGAGTGCTCTCCTATAGTCCGAGAGCCGGCTATATAAAAGTCCTATGGATCAGACACGTGAACATTTTTTTTAATATAGTCTGAGAAACGATAGAACTAAAAGTCGTCGCCACTGCGAATGCTTTTTAGGAAAGTGGGGTGTTAGAAAAAGACAAAAGTAGTCTTCATCCCTTCAACTTCCCCTTCCTTTCATTTTCATGACAATCAAAGACACACAAACCTTTGAATTAAAAATAATATAGGTTTGTCCTACTTTTAATGCCACCTAATAACAAACACCAAACAATAGAAAGTATTGTTCCGTTCTTCCGTAGGAAGAAATTACGGAAGGTGTGCAAATTTTGTAACCAGAAAAACATTTATAACATAATTTATACAGAATAAAAGATAGATTTCTAAATATTTTTATTACATTATTTACGTCAATTTCCATTATATATTACTTTTGAATAGTGATGAAGGAGTGGTATAAGATGTTTTAGATGTTTATCGGGATATTTTATTTGAATAAGTCTGTCTGACTTATAATAAAAGTGAGAAAATATTCAAACCTATGTGCCTCTCTTTGTCTAGAAAATTAGGAATGGTTTTGATGTTCGTAGTTAGCGCTCCTTGACTATTAATCTCTTTGGTAAACTCTTGAAATGGATTAACAAAACTGACAGATTAATTTAAATATTATTCACAATAACTCTAAATGTATAGATTATCATATATAGAATTCCGCCTGCTATGAAAAACCTGATTTTTCGCAAGTATTTTATAAATACCTTCAATCGGTTTCAAAATGTTTCAATAGCATTTGCAACTTTGTCTATGCTTTCGTCTATTATTTTTTGCGCCTGCGCACTTGATGGTCTACGCGACATACATAAAATCATTTTGTGGAAAATTTGAAGTTTGTTGTTATTAGTGACAACCTATAATTTTTAATTATTTATGAAAGCTTCGTGCTAATTACCATTCCAGGCGCGAGGCTGGATAATTCGTTGGCAGTCGCCCTGGATGCGTTCAGTCACTATTATTCAGTACGAGCGGTGTACGGTAGCCATCTTGGAATCGAACAAAGCTTCAGATGTGTAGTTTGTCTGTTTATCAATAATTTTTGTGCATTTTATTGTAAATAGTTTGTGTTTAGGATATGTACGGAACGTTCGTCCATATGTGTAAATAGCTATGGCAGCGACAAGGAAATTACAAGGTAATTTTTCATGTTATCAGGTTAGAGATTGATTGACCCCAACCAATGTAGGTACGTGTTCTAGAGCATTATTGTCAGATTGACGAGTCCTCCGCCGCACTGGTGACACTAATCATGACCAGATGCCCGCTAATAAGCGTCAGTAACGGCGATTCCCATGAGTTTTAGTTAGCTTTTAAAATGTTATGAATATTCTATGATTGCGCGTTCGTACGTGCTTTCACAGTATTTTCTTTAACAATACGAAGAAGTTGTGTTGAAACTTAGTGGTAATTTGTTGCTACCCTTATCTTTTGGTTAAGTGTATTGTTATCAATACAACAACAGGTTTGACTTGATCATTAGTAATACAATTATGTTGTCTGCAGGTGAAATAGACAGGTGTTTAAAAAAAGTAACTGAAGGGGTGGAGACGTTTGAGGACATCTGGCAGAAAGTTCACAATGCGACAAATAGCAATCAAAAAGAGAAGTATGAGGCGGATCTCAAGAAGGAGATTAAGAAGCTTCAGAGGCTACGGGATCAGATCAAATCGTGGATCGCCTCCGGGGAGATTAAGGATAAGAGTACACTTTTAGAATATAGGAAACTAATAGAAACGGTGAGTGTTAATACTTATCATGGAGTTTTTTTCAGATTATGGTTTGAAACTTGATTTAAAATTTGCATGAAAACAATTTGAAGTGGTTTTAGAAAGTACTGTTTAAATAACTGTACTTTGTTTGAACAAGAAAGTGATGTTGTTTATGAAAACACTTTGAACTTATTTTTTCATTAACTGTGCATATTATAGTTCCCAATATTTGTGACTAAATATTGGCTTAATGAAATGAGAAAGTATTGTTTAACTAACTGCCTTTTATTTACTAAAGGTTCCCTCAATGATTTTTAAAGGAATCTTATTCTTAATAACAAACTTTAATTTCAATTTAATTATGTGCATTTAATAATTTTGATTAAATAAGTGCACATAATTTTGATTAAAACATAAATAATTAATTTTGAATCCACTGTTTTTTTACGATTACACCATTTTAAATAGAATTATCCATATAGTATTGTACATCCACCATGCATCTATTTTTACACCCTTTTTTGTCGATATCAATTCAAATATTCATCAAAAAGAAATTAAAATCCATTAAGCATGATTTATGTTTTTATGAAACTATTCCACTGTACATTGTCCTAACCTCCCATTGTCAGTGCTCTAGAATAACAGCTGCTAGCTGAGTCTATAGTACTTTTTTTCTCAAAGAGATCTTAACCTTTGTTTGCTTTCATGCCAAATCAATTGAAAATATTAATTAAATACTTGTTCATATTATTTCCGTGTATACAACTTTTGATAAGTGGAAAATGTATCTTTTTTCTTATTGATGATGCACATGCTTACAACAGGAAAGAAAAAAAAGGATGTGAATTATTTTTTTTAATAATAAACATAATTTGTTACTTAATCTCTTTCTATTCTAAATATGTATTTAAAAGGCTATTAAAAATATTTTTTAAACATTTGTTAACTTGGTGTGTTCAAGTACTATGTATTGCTTATCAGGTAACAATATATTTTAATATAGTATTTTATATTAATGATATTCTTTAGTTTCAAAAGATCTGCAAGGGAACTATTGATTCACTGGAAATATTTTCAGTCATACTCAGGGTAGACAGGGAAGATTAATCTGCTTCTGGAGGGAAATGGTCAGACTGGAGTGACTAACAGGCCACCATGGCTCATGTACAATTGTCTACTTTAAGGACTAAGTACGGAGACCAACTCTAATTATATAGAACATAGTTTTAAAATATTAAATTCAGTTATCCTGATTTAGAATTAACGCTTTATACCGCATTTAAGATGTCAGTATCAACTACTATGGTAGTCATTCCGACCTGTCAACCTTGGACTCATGAGGTGGGCTACAACTTAATCTCCATTTAGCTATGCTGTGCAGAAAGGTCCCTGCACTAATAGCAAACCTCATTCCTAAATTATTTTTTAGTGAAATGAATATAATCATTATTATTATCATATCGATATAGATTAATGTTGTAGTTTTTATATCCTTTATTTTGCTGCACTATGCTTAACTGTAGCTTAAGTTCTTATTAAGGAATTTGTATTACTTAATAAGTTATTTAATGGGTGTTTGTTTATACTCAAATATCAATATTTACTGAGACTCAAACACTTCATAAAGTGCATATTTTGCTTCATTTACATTGACGAGTGACTCATACACAGACATCAGTAAAGTTTTTTGAAGCAGAATTTGCATTGTATCATACTGGAAATGTGTTTAAGTGATTTTCGATTATTTTAATATTAAGATACTGAATAAAGCATGTAAGGCGTCTTATTATTTGCATCTAATTTATAATACATAATATACTATTTTATTTTAGCAAATGGAGAGGTTTAAAGTAGTAGAACGCGAGACGAAGACGAAAGCATACTCGAAAGAAGGGCTGGGCGCGGCGCAAAAGCTGGACCCAGCGCAAAAGGAACGAGAGGAAATGTCCGCGTGGCTTGTTTCGTCTATCGATGCACTTAATTTACAGGTAATTGTTAAATTATGATTATATAAAATACATTATTTTCAATACGATAACCCATTTGGTGCAAAGGTTGAGACGTCAGCTACTACACATAGGTTCCGGGTTGGATCTTTGGAAGTACCAACATTTGTATGCATGAACATGTCTGTTTCTATGGGTCTGGGTGTTTTCTATGTACAATATGTAAGTATTTACAAAAAAAATATTTAAGTATGTTTATCCATTGTACAAATTTACTTCAGTATACAATTTACATCCTTATGAGAAATGAGGGAATGCCACTTTAGCTTATTTTGCTTTCAATAAAGATTGGAAACTGAATGTCGGGAAAATCATTATGGAACTATCATAGTATCCAAAGATTGTGTTTATAAGTAATGTTTTATCAGAACATACCTCATAAAACAGGCATCTAATGAAGGATGTTGTATCTCAATCAATAACATGAGATAATAATATATAAATAAATAAATATCCATTGACTTTCACACAGTGTCATCTAGCCTCATGTTAAGCGTGAAGTTTGTAGTATGGATACTAAACGGATAAATATACTTATATACTTTTTTTTGTAAATAAATACATTATACATAAAAACACCTAGATTAACACTGAGAGTCATGTTTATGAACACAAATATTTGTACTACCCAGGGATCTAACATGGAAACTTGGTGTAATAGCCAATGTCTCAACCATTACATAATATGGTTCATCAAATCATATCTTGACAGTGATTCCTGTATATTGTACCAACAGCAATAGAGTTCATATTAAACATGATTTCTCATGAAAGTAAAATTATTAACACAATGAAACTAAGCCAAGTTTTGGTTACACTGATTGCCTTATCAGTGCCCATTGTGCTTGGTGTATTGAGCAGAATTAAATAAATGTTGAGGTTTACCAAAACCACATCCATTAACTGGATTTGTTGAAGTAATACGGCATGTCAGTAATGTTGAATATTTTTAAGTATATTCTTTAGTGGATTTTGATTCACAAAACATTATTCTCTTATAAACATTTTATTGTTACTAACTTCATAAAATACCATGAGTTGTAATATAAACAAAGTATGAAATGAAGATTGCTAGCTATGTGTCCTAAAGAGTTGATGGGATTAGTCTTAAATAGGACTTGATTTCTAAATGTAATGACTAAAATTTGTTTGCCAGTAAAATAGTTTCTTTCTTTATATTAATTGTTTTTTATGTAAAAATAATTATTTATGAAGTCATATACAATAACCCTGGGGCCTACAATTTGAAGAGGTGTATTACATAACCTTTAATACATTATTTTTATTAAATGACAAATAAATTGATTGTTTTTCTTATAACAATTCCAGGTTGATCAATTTGAGTCTGAAATAGAGTCACTGTTAGTTGGTAAGAAAAAACGACTGGATAAAGAAAAGCAAGACCGCATGGAGGAGTTGAAACTAAAGCTGGAGAAGCACAGGTTCCACATAAAAAAGCTTGAAACACTGCTGCGGATGCTGACAATATGTCTGTAGAGGTTGAACAGGTCAGAACTTGAAATAAATAAAACTAGCAGGCTTAAACATTATCCATCACCTCATAATTGCAGGGTGTTATACATACATAAGGTACCTTAAGGATAGGGGACAAGTAAATCAAATAAGTTCAAAGCACAAGAAAGTGCCATAGCTAGGAAAAACTAATTCCCCATAGCTCTGCTGTGCGGGAAGGCATGTAGTAGGTTATAGGCTGAGGAAGAGACTAAAAAGTAATGAAACTTTATTGTGCTCTATACCAATAAAAGTGTTGGAATCAGAAAAGTATTAAAAGACCTTAATGAAGCCCATATGATATTTCTACTAGTAAAGTGTAGGAATAGATTCAGATTTATTTTACCTGTAGAGTCTACACCGGAATTTTCTATTCTAAAATTAGGCTTTCCATAGGATTTTAAGGATTTTAATAGCCTTTTAAATAATATTTTTCACACTCCATACCCATGCTGTGTGGTAAGGCCTGTCCTCTGAAGTGGGATTACAAGGTTGATGTTGAAAAAAATTTATTTTTCTTTTCAAATAGATAATTTGTATATATTTTTTTTATTGTATGTTTATTAGGCATAGTCTCGCTTCCGCCATTAACCAGAAAGAACATTCAGCGCTTATGTGATTCATAAAGAAGTTTAAAAATCAGCCTCCGTTGTTATTGCAGATAAAGAGGATAAAGGACGACGTGGAGTACTACATAGACTCGTCCCTGGAGCCCGGCTTTGAGGAGAACGAGTACATATACGACGACATCCGGGGGTTGGACGAGATTGAGCTGAGCGGGGTCGGGCTGCCTTCGTCGGCGACCACGGACAGCAACAACAGCAACGACTCGCCTGGCTCGCCTACTAGCATGTTATCAGGTATGTATGGCATTCTGACAGTACAATGACAAGAAATACCTTTCTAGCTATGCTATTTTACTCGGTACTGTGTCGTCTATGTAGGTACCACTGCAGTGCCAGGTATCGTCCCTCAACCCATTGAACGCCGGTAATCCAGACACAATAGAAAAACTATTGTGTCATGGGCGGTCAAAGGGTTAAAATAGGAGTTTGTATTTCTGTGTTTCGGGATGAGGGCACTGTAGTAAAATTAACGAGTATAAGAGACCTGACATCTGTTGTCTCGGGTGACGGATGCAGAGCAGTGTTGATGGATAAATAATAACTACCTACTGTTATTAATTTCCTTCAACATTGCTTTTGTCATGGTCAGGTGTATCACTTACCCCTCAGGTGAGCGCACTGACCGTCCCGTTCATTATAGCATAAAAAAATCTTATCTTAAATTTTGCATGCGGGCAAATTCTGTTTATGGTTTTTCAGACTATAACCAAAAAAATTTCTTGTATCTGATCCATAGGTCTTTAATACTGCTGGCTCTCTGACTATAAAAATATATTATTAAAAACTTTTATATTTTTTCAGGTACAACGAGCCCTGTGGCGTCACCAGGGTTAGAGGTGCATAACCATTCAACAGACTCAATAGACGTAGACAAGAAAAAGAAAGAAGAGGTTATCGCAAAAGTGAGTTTACCCTTGGTCTCTAGTCATTCCATCATCGCATCATCAATAACTCGATCTAATGTCGACTGTACTCATGTGGAGTTTTGATGTGGATACTTTTCAAAAATTTTTATTCCTATTTGATTTTTCTATTTTCCTATATGATTAATTTTGGGTTCGTCTTTGGCTTGGTTTTAGATTTCACTGAAGCTAGTATACAATAATTCCTTCTATATACCCGAGTTTCTAAGTGTTTAGAATATTAGCTAGTAATTTGTCATAAGTATTTATTAAGATTTACATTGAATATATATATATATATATTTACTTAAATTTTAAGTGGTCAGTGGTCATCACTGGCTTTGTCAGGCTATTTAATTTTGAATGTTTCCCATATATAAAGAGATTACAAATAATGATAGGAATAAGATTAAGCAAAGTGCCATTTTTAAGCACAAAATTATATAAAACTTACTCAATTGGTATCAAAATTAACACATCTTAGTCTGGGGTTCAAACAGCTCCACAGTATTTACTTTTAAACTAGCCAAGGGTCTTATATTCAAATTATTATCGGATTTTAATCAATTTTAATACAGTAGGAATATATATATATATTATTATTACAAATTAATTAATAGATTTTTTATGAAATGATATCACAGATATGCCGACCTGTTTCATAGGTGTTCTCAAAGCGGAAGTACTATAATTACTGCGCAGAATTAATGCCGCCTGTCTCACCCAGGCCGAAACTCTTACTAAAAGCATAACTCTGAAATAGATTTATTAGAGATAGAGATTGACTTTGACCATTGAGGTTGATTTTGCACACCTCTCCATCTTCTTTTGAACGCCACGCTATAAACGCATTGCCGTGCCCTGGACGTCACAGCACAAAATAAATAAAAAGTACGAAAAATATAGTAACCACTAATAGTTTTTCAACACGTTTTTTTTTACATTTTTAAGAGTCCGTTCTTTGTCACGTAGAGATTACGTTTGCGTTCAGGGCACGCAAATGCTTGTCGTGTATAGTAGTCCGAGGACCGGCCGTAAAAGTCCTATGAACAATTTTTGAATATAGTCTGAGAAACCATAGTACGAAAGGTCGACACCCCTGAAATTACATTACATGCATTTTGTGTGCGTGCAAAATCATGCATTTTAAGGGGTATCGACCTTTAGTTCTATGTTTTCTCAGAGTATATTCAAAAAATTATCATATATCTCATCCATAGGACTTTTATACGGCCGGCTCTCCGACTAACGACGTTGGCAGTCAAAAGGTTGAAAACTCAACTTTACGTCTATTGCCAGATGAGTAGTCAATACGAATCCGAAACTAATCGCAAAGTGGGTAATGTTGTGTGTTGACTTTGCAGCCGGTCAAACCGATGCCGCTGCGGGCGGCGGCGGCCGGCATCGTCGGTAGTAGCTCGCCTAACGTTAGTTCCTTGCTCAATAACTCCGCAGCATCCACAAATAGGTCAGTCCACTGACGCCTGTATTTATGTATACGGCTTTTGAACCATACAACCGCCGGGATTCCGAACGCAATAGAAATGAATCTATTGTTTATGTCGGATATATCCGTCGGCGGTTGGAGGGTTAGCACGCACGTTGATGGGAACAGTTTTGAATTTTTTGTAGAGCCACTTTAAGCTGGTATTATTATCATTTAGAAGTTTTTGATTTAGAGATTTTATGTGTATTTTTTTGTCAATTACGTTTTAGAATATCGGTGGCTCATTTGGTGTGGACTGTTGCCTTCCGATCGGGAGGGTGCAGATTCAAATCCCACCACGTACTAATGTCTTTTAGAATTTTCAAAATTATATGTACGTTTTTCTGAAGCTCTTACGGCGAAGAAAAACATCGTGAGGAAGCCTGCGCACGCCATCGAAGAGATTCAAAGTTTGTGCGTGAAGTCGACCAACCCGCATTGGGCCGGCGTGGACGACTAGGGCCTAAACACCCTATACGGGTAGGCTCGTGCCCCTCGGTGGGGACGTATAATCAGCTGAGATTATGAAACGTTTTAAGTTTATGTAAAATTTAAGGCATCACAAAAATAAACTGTTCTCATCCACGTAAAAAAATACTCAACCTGACCACAATGTCAAATCAGAATAAGACTGAAATATATTTTGACAATTTTATTCTCATTTGGTTGCACGTTTGATAATTTTATTTTATGCATGTTTATTTCACACTTCATTCCAATTTTTGTGCTGTCTTCAAAGCCGCTTTTTCTAAAGATCAATGTAACGTAAATTTAAGTAAGTAAATAACGTAAATTTGCAAAATGACGCCACAAATACAGTCGTCATTTAGAGCTTAATATATTTGATATAAGTAGAATTAAATATTAAATGCAAATGTGCTAATATATATTTAACGTATAATAATATTGTTTCATCCCATATTACAATAGTAACTTAAGTAATAATATTATCATACATTGGCACTTTGCAATAATAAGTCCTCAATGCTGATTGGCACTAATCTAGAAACAGAAAATTATCTGCTCATAATAATAGTAAATATCGAATTATTATTGGTTTTTAAATCAAAATTATTAGATGCTTTAGTTATCACTTATCATTAAGTTTATAACTTCAATTTAGTAAGTCTGTTCAATGATAATTTATACTTTTATATATAAATCAGTGTTTTGTGCAATTTATAACAAAAAACATAAAAAGTGTATATTTAAACCCATTTACAAACGGCAAGGAAAATCAATTGGTTTGGATGCAATCAATGGGTTTAAAATAAACATTAAATATAGACAATCATGTGGCAAATAGAGTACATTTGAAACATTGCATTTAAGAAGTTGCAAAAACTGCAATGAATATCACATTTCTTGTTAAATATAAACTAGTTTATCGTTCAAACAGACTTGCTTACATAGGAGAGTGTACTAGTTAGGGGACAAATGTTTAGGCACTCCTCATTGCATGCTGTAAAGATGTTGATTAGTAACCATTTTTCTGTCGAATCAAAGAGTATTTTTAGTAAAAAGAAAGTAAAATTATTATTTCTTACAGTTAAACAATTAACCATAAATATCATGACTTCAGTCTTTGATACTTGGAAGGCCACAAATGGTGGTATTATTAGTTCTTTTTAATATAATAAAATGAAGCAAAATTGTATGAGTATTATTGCAGTTAATAACTGCAGTTAAAAAAATGGTAACTCAAGCAAACAGATTTGCGTAGTATCTTTGATTTTAATCATTTATAAGGCACAACATGATTGCCTAGTACTTGTAAACTTTTAAGCAATTATTTAATGGTATAAAAAAGTGTAAATATGAGTGACATTAAAAACTATACTGTAGAAATTTATTAAATAATATGATTTATTTTTAGTTCAATTGAGATCCATAATTTAATTAAAATAACACTTGTGAATTATTAGCGACGTATATTATATAACGATTTGTCACAGTATGAAATTGACGAATCACCCATTTTTATACTATACAAACGTGTGTCTTAGTTCCCATTGTATCGACAATTTGTCCCCTAAAGTGCACGTGTATTGGCCATAGATTGAGCATTTAATGTTTATTAATTAACACGAATTAACTTGTGTAAATGTTTACAGTATAAGCAACGCGGGTCTGTCGGGCGCGTCGACGCCCAGCAAACCGCCTCCGAGTCCGCCGCACGTGCATTTGCCGCGACCACCTACGAACGGTAAGTCATCATCATCTCATTAAACGCCCCCACCGAGGGGCACGAGCCTACCCGTATAGGGTGTGTAGGCCGTAGTCGTCCACGCGGGCCCAGTGCTGGTTGGACGACTTCACGCACAACATTTGAATCTCTTCACAGGTATTCGCAGGTTTCCTCACGATGTTTTTCTTTACCGAAGAGCATCGGATAACATTTATGTATTAATTATTTCGATAACCTCAGTTTGTAGGAGCAGTCCTCATATTATATGACTTTATATTTGGACAGAACTCATGGTATTTCATGGCCGATACAAATAGATCGTAGGTCAGCTTAATGGTACACGCTTGTGACGGAAGACCATGATAATGTGTTAAATGTCACGCTTTTTATCAAATCTTTTGTTTATATATAACACATTGTCAAAAAGAACCGCATTAACAGTCGATTATAAGCGTTCAATTAACGCTAAAGAAATTCGGAATGGATTGTATGACAATTTTTTGATTAATTCTTTAAATACTTTTTATTAATTTGGTCGTTGTGTGGAAGCTCTGAAGAGATCAGACTTGCAATTTTTATTCAGTCAGTGTGCAATGAAGAAATTGATAAAAATCGTTTCAAGAAAAAGAACCGCCCAGTTTTTAATTTTTATTAAAAATAAAAATTAATTCTTATATTTTGATTAGGATTCCATTGTATCGTTTACAGTGTAATTCCATTCTTAATCTAGCCGAAACGTCAATTGTTTTGAATAACTAACGTACAACAGTTTTAGCATACGCTATCTAACAGTTTTAATGAGTTGAAATAATGAGCGAAACCATAACAAACGTCTTAATACATCGCGAATATCGCTCTACACTCGATTAGTCACCCGCGTACAAAGAAGCTAATCACATAAACAAACGTAATTAACCCAAACTATTGAAGCGAGCAGATAACGTACGTCGCATTGTTTACAAAATAAACGCGCGTCGCGTTATCGGCATGTGAATGGAGTGACACAAGTCGCGTTGCTAGCGTGGTTTTGGCGCGAATCCAGAGACACGCTGGCCGCGAGCCATTACCGCGCGATCAGTCGCCTCTCGCCTGCCAGTGTCGCGACCTGCCTCTAAATTAAGAAAAAAACTAAGAGAAAAATATTGAAAAAAAAAACAAATATAACAATGTTTTCCCGCGTGAATGCCCGATGAAAACATGGACGATGGTAAAACATATGTGTGTGCATGGTTTTGCGATTGTTATGGACGTGTTGGAAATGCGGTATGTGTTGTTGCGCAGTTCATGTTTTTGTGTTTATGCGAAGTTCAATGTTGGTTATGTAATTGTCGTTTGGAGGACGCTACTGTCTAGTGTTTGTTGTCATGCAATTGTGTTAAAACATTTGTTCTATTAGGCTATTCGACAAGTGGAACTAATTAACATTGATCAATTAATAAAACATTAGTTACTAACACATTCCAAGATAGTAAACATCTGTAGACATAATAAGGAGACATCTCTAATGTCTTATACTTAATTAATTTTAGTATTGGTACTTCATACACTTATTGCGTAGCGTTAATTATTATTTGATAATATTGATGTTTATATATATGTATTATATTTTTAGTGTAGATTCACATTTACTACATATTTTGTAATATTCTGGGTTCCACTGCAAAACAGCGCTATGACAAAACTGTCTTGGCATTAGCTGAGTGGCCACCATTTTGGTAGCATTATAATTATTTTTAGTATTAAGGAATTAACATGTACAATTTTATTGCGCCAAATAAATATTTTTCTTTCTTTCTTTCTTTCTTAATGTCAATATCAAAACAACTTGTGACAGTCCTGCATTTACTTTTTTGTTTATATAAAAATCCTAAATAATGATTAACAAAAGTTGATATTTTATAATTTTGTTTGAAAAAACACGAAAAATACTTACTTTGAGAAATAACATCAGTATTAATCAACCACTATTTCAATAGTTGTTCACAACAGCGTCCTTCAAGGTATTTTTTTTAAATAATTAAAGCTACATTGTTTTTGCTCAATGACAGACTGATTTTATCATGATCTACAGGAAAACTTCCTAAGATTAGTGAATTACATTTTCTATGGGCCAACACATTTATAAATAGACTAGTGACCCGACCCGGCTTCGCACGGGTGCAAAGCTTATACTTGTAAGTAAATACACCGCAACTTTCGACTTCAGCGGATATGATCACCGTTAATACCCAATAATCCACAGAAGGCACGCGTGGTTTGCAATACTCCAATATTCCCATGATGTGTCAGAATTCCTGTGTGCCCTACAATAGGATGTTATATGTCGGTTCATGAATATACAAAAAATTAACCGACTTGCTGAAGTAATAAGTTTCTACTATTTTTAAGGCAGATATTTCCATCATAATTTGAACCATACACTCTTCTGAGTTTACAAGCATTCAAGTTTCAAAAACCTTATGACGTTTAAACCACCCTGCAGTGTAGGCGTTTTGGATTACATTTATTGAATATACTAATAATTTATTTTTATTGCAGAAGTAGTAGAGAATGGTCCAGTGTCGAGTGCGCCCGCGCATCCAACGACGCATCTACCGCCTCCCACGCAACCACCACCGGTATAAGACAGTTTTTTCTTTATTGTGACCTTGTATTACTTAATGCATGTGTTTGCCAAATATAATGTTATAACTATAGATAATCTCAAATTTAATTGAACTCGTATTTAAAAAAATAACGTTATAACTAGGAATCTTATTGTAATTGAGCTCGTATTTTATGGGAAGCAACGTTTCTTGAACACTTTAATCGCCAATGACGCCTTAAATCGCCAGACAATAGATTGTCTATTTTGTCCGGATTCTTGGCGTTGAATGGGTTAAATCCTTAACATATAAATAAAATTAGTGTCTGTTTGTAATATAAAAATATATTTTTTTTCTTATGTATATGTATGTATACAGTACACATATGCGAAAACAACAATTTAAAAATAAAATTTGTCTTTTTGTTCCGGGTAATCACTGTAACGGCTGGATGGATTTAAAATAAAAAAAACATAGGCTACTTTTATTTAGAAAAATAAAGCAATGTTTTGCCGCGCGTCGCGTAGTAACGAAGCGATTTTAGCTTATTTTTTACTGCGGGAGAATATCATATAACGTGGGAACAACTAATTTAACATGAAATCAAGTTTCCGTTGATTTGTCCGCAGACGTCGAAGAGTTCAGCGTCGCTATCAGCGAATCCGCCTTCGAGTCAGCCGTCGAGTGGGGTCCTAACGGCGAGCGCGTCTCTGTCGGCGGCGCTGGCGGTGGCGCCCGACGCCGCCACCAACGGCCCACACGCCCACCACACGCACCATCTGCTCAACAAGTCAGTCTATATTATATATGCCATCTTATGTGAATCCTGGCCGTCTATAGGCAATATATATAGGCTGTTTCTAGACAGGCATGATCCATCCTAGGCCGCATCATCACTTACTATCAGGTGAGTTTTTTTTTATAGGCAGGTAGCGTAGGCAGACGAGCTGGCGGCCCATCTAATGGAAGACGGTAACCGCCGCTCATGGACAACTGCAATGCCAAGGGCAAAGCCATGCCGCTGCCTATCAAGAGGAAAGGGCTCTCTTTAAACCTCGTTTGAAGAAGGACATGTCGTAGTTATAGCACTCTTATTTCACAGGAAGATATCTGGCACTGCGGTGGTACCTACCTAGACGACTCAGTATCGAGTCTACCACCAAGTAAAGTATATCTAATAGGTGTTTCAAGCCTTGTAAGTCGTTACAGCTGTCTTAGTAGCTCCACACTATCGTTCTTCAACCAGGTTAGTGATTATAATATGAAGTAGCAGGTGCTTCAAAAGCTGTCAAGTTGCTACAGTTGTCTTAGTAACCTACTCAGTCGATCCGGTTGTCTCAACGGACTGACGCAACATCCACCCACCACACGCATCTGCTCAACAAGTTAGTCTATATATATAATATAGTGTTTCAAGCCTAACAAGTCGCTACACCTGTCTTAGTAGCCCACGCGGTCGCTCCGATTATCTCAACGGAATCACGCTCCTTCACTGCTCAACAGGTTTGTCCTAAACAAATAAAGTAGGTATCAGGTATTAGCCGGAAAGCCAAGTCGCTACCTGTTCTAAGCTGGCTTCTCACTGCTTATGTTTTCACGTGGCGCGCCGCCCGTGTTGATTTGAACGCGCCAGTATATATATATATATCGTCCAAGCCGTGTCCGGCTACGGCGACTCCTATGTGTCTAACCCAGGTCGTTGTTGTGATAGGCTCTAATGTGGCTAGCAAAGCCAAACTTCGATTTGAAAGTTCGGCTACAAGGCGAACAGAATAACTGTCCAGCAGAATTAAAAGTATAGTTTGAAGGCTTCGGTCGATTCTTCCGCATTTGGCGTTTAACGTCAAGATATTCTAGACGCTTTTCATAAAATTTCACGTTTTTGTGAACAGTATTACGCCACTCCGCTCTAAGACGAGCTCGCTCCTCCAACTATCAGCGGAATACCACAAGCAACAAGGTTGCGCTTGAGCACGTCTTTGTAACGCAAATACTGCCCCGCCTGTTTTCGTTTCCCGCTAAAGCTCGGAATAGAAAACTGCTTTCGGCAATCTGCTGTCGTCCATTCGCAAGACGTGCCCACACCATCTCAGCTGATGCTTCATAATGAGCGTAACGCGCCAGTACGCGCAGTGCGAAAGGTTTGGCACTGCCCGTTTTTATTTGTAGGCGCCCGCGTGCCTACCGACGCGCTTTTGAAATTACTGACCTAAAACCTCAGATAAACAAACTAACTAGATGCACAGAGACGAAGAAATATCAACCAAAAATGTCGGAGCCGCTCGGCACATATGTATAAATAATAATAAATAAATAAATATCCACTGACATTGACACAGCGCCATCTAGCCCCAAGTTAAGCGTGAAGCCTGTTTTATGGGTACTAAACAACGGATAAATATACTTTAATACATTTTTTTTCGTAAATACATACATATCATACATAAAACACCAGACCATAAACAGACATGTTCATGCACACAAATGTTTGTACTGCCCGGGGATCGAACCCGGAACCCTTGGTGTTGCAGCCGACCTCTCAACCGCAACACCAAATGGGTCGTCAAACTTATTGTTGTTAAATGTTGACTTATTGTTACATTTATTACATAAAATTATTCATTAAAATTATGACCTTACGGGGTCATTGAAAGGGTACAAAATCAAAAAGCACGAACATATTTCTATGTCACTTTGACATGTAGCGAGCGACATGATTGCTCAACTGAGACGATGGTCAAAATTTTGCCGCGGACATTTTTTGAGTGAGATTGTGCATATAGTTAGTTTATTGTTTATCTAAAAAAGAGCGTCGGTGGCTCAGTGGTGTGGACTGTCGCCTTCCTACCGGGAGGGCTGAGGTTCAAATCCCGACACGTACCAATGTATTTTCGAATTTTCGAAAATATATGTACGTTATCCGACGCTCTTACGGTGAAGGAAAACATCGTGAGGAAAAACCTTCATGCACGCCTGCGAAGAGATTCGAAGGTTGTGTGTGAAGTCGTCCAATCCGCACTGGGCCCGCGTGGACGACTAAGGCCTAATCACCCTATACGGGTAGGCTCGTGCCCCTCGGTGGGGACGTTTAATGAGCTGATGATGATGAAGCTTAAAACTATCCACACACCACGACGCGCCCTTGACAAAGCGCGTGCGGGCGCGGCGTGGCGTGTGACGTCACACGCGGTGAGAACCCAGCTTTATGCAGACTTTCTCGGACTGTTTCAACGGCCCCAAGCAGCCGCACTTGACCCATAATCTCCTTAATAGTAGGTAAGTATGACGTGGAAGCTGCCACTGATATATTCTATGACAGTGATATACTCTAATACCGTCATGCTATTTATTATCAATATTCTTAATATGTATAAATTATTTATAAAACTACTTACTTATGTGATAAAAATACTTTGCTAGAGGATCTATACATGAGTAGTGGATTCTAAAACCACTATACTTACAGTGAAAGTGTTATCTTCCGATTGGCTTGATTAAAACTTAAAGCTTGCGATTAATTTGTAAGTGTTTGCTCATATATGCCACAATTGTTAATTATATTGGGATGTCTTTGCAAGCTTTCTAACCAGTGGTCTGTTTTAAATGTCTAATTTAAGGGCTACAATCGGAGTTAAACTAAAGATTTTGTATTGTCTGGTTTTGTGGCAGTCATAGTGAACTCTATGTTGGGGTCTTTTGGTATTGTGTTTTCATGTTATCCATTAAGGGCGATACTCACATATTTTTTTAATTACTTATTTTAAAGTTTCATAATATGTTCTGCCATGGTACAGTGTTATAGTTTTGGGGTATTGATCTCTCCCTCTTCAGTCTCAGTCTAATTTGATCAATGATTTAAGGCCACGGCAATTGACTTGTTCTCTTATCAGAGCTGCCCATGGTTTGTGATATCACGTACCATCAGATGAATCGGTGACTCGTTTGCTTTGCTTACCTATGAAATTAAAACAAGCAGTGTTAGGTTAGGTTAGCCGTATAGTAGTGTCATAGGCCAGGGCAACTTTAGTGACCCATAGGCGGGTTAGGATACGCCGGAGGGGCTAAATTCGCAGGAGGTGGCATGGGCGGGCTAGTTTACCTCGGAATTGGGTTAAGTAATTTAGGTTCGTTGTGGCAACTCTCTCATTATATGGGGGGCGCCATTATGGTGAATTAGTCAAATATGTCCGCGTCGATGCTTTAATTGACGACCCAAGTGGTGCAATTGGTTGAGACGTCAACTCTTTCACCAAGGGCCCCGAGTTCGATCCCCGGGCAGTACAAACATTTGTGTGTATGACATGTCTGTTTCTATTAGTCTGACTGTTTTCTATGTATAATATGGATGTACTTACACAAAAATGTACATAAGTGTATTTATTCGTTGTTTAGTACCCATATTACATGCTAAAATGCCAAGTTTGGGACTAGATAACGCTTGAATATCAGAAGATATTACAAAGCGACTTCTGGCGTGGGGAGTTGATAACTTTCCAATGTCGGCGTAGTTGATATATGGTCGTGTTGTGTGACTTGATGGTGTTGTGGTAGCGCGAGCGCGCTGCTGGCGGGGCTGTCGGCGGGCGGCGCGCTCGCCGGCGCCGACGCCGCGCTGCTCAACGGCCCGACCCACCAGACACACCTCAACAAGTCAGTACCCACACACATACACACTCGTACCGACACACCACACACACCTGTTGGGTGTGCGTCCAGACACTCGCTAACGCATACAGACACGTGCCGACACTCGGAAACACGTACTTACACTCGGAGACACGTACAGACACTCGCAAACGCATACAGACACGTGCCGACAGTCGGAAACACGTACTTACACTCGGAGACACGTACAGACACTCGCAAACGCATACAGACACGTGCCGACAGCCGGAAACACAAACATACACTTACAAACACGTACAGACACTAAGAAACACAAAGAGACAGGTACCGACAGTCGGAAACACAAACATACATTTACAAACACGTACATACACTAAGAAACACAAAGAGACACGTACCGACAGTCGAAAACACGTAACAGACACAACACGTACACACACACATAGACTCATACAGACACTCATAAACTCGTATTGACACGTACAGATACAAATACAGAGAGACATCTACAGTCGGAAACACACACATACAGACATTCAAACATGTATAGACACTCGAATACAGATAGATACTAACAAACACGTATAGACACAAAAATATAAATATATATTTTATTTTTTTTAATCTACCAAACACATATTAAAAGATAAATCACAAACCCGTAACACTCGAAAATACAAACCAATACTTAGAAACACGTAGTCTCTCACAAACACATAGAGACACGTCGAACACTCAAGATATGTACAGATATTCGTAAACACGTATATAACACACTGGGAGACAGACAAACAAACTCTCAGAGACACACAAATAGTTATAGAAAGACACAAACACAGGAACATATATAGTCACGCAAATTTCGATGTTGTATCGCACAAAGTAACCGCACATGCACGAAAAGCATCATGTCAGTAGCCCTCACAATGTGTGAAAGTCGATTGACCACTTGATCGCCAAAAGTGAATTAGAGCCTTCTAAACTATCCGTCTGGATAATTGGCGATCAAAGGGTTGATTACCATTTGTTTAGTATATTGCACTTAGAGCATGTGAACAGCACCTCTTTTTAATTTGTTCGGTTATTTTCCATTAATGGAATAAAATAATGTGGGTTGTGTTTTTCTTTAGTTTAATAGAGCGGGGTGCACTGATTTTATCTGTAGTTTGACTGACATGGTCTACAATTTTCCTGTAGTGTATTTTTGTACAATAAATCTTTGATAGTTCAAGCTGCTATGTTTAATTACGAACATGGTTATTTATTGTGATTTATTTTTATTTTATTTTTATTGTTCTACTATTGTCGCATGTATGTCTTTTGAAATGGTTTACTTCATTTTGTTTATTGGTTTTAATCTCATTGAATTGTGTCGATGTTTTTGAGCTGTCTATGGTTTGTACGAAGAATATGCGCCATAATATTCAAATGTCTGAATTTAATTTGCCCTAATGTTTAATTACCTATAAGATACATTTGAAATACTCTTGTTCGCCCTAAAATTAAATTCCATCATGATACGTTAAATCCATTTTATCAATTGCAATAATATTATACCCAAGATAAATTTAAAATGCCTTACGAGATTGTTATCGAATGTAACCTACACAATGGTTCATTAAATTGACGACATACATTTACCTTTATAAACGCTCCAAGTCGCTTCCAATATAATGTCTATTGACCATTAAAGCAGACGAAATTCTGGCATAAGGATGTCACCCGTTTTCTTGGCGCCAAGTTTATGTAAATAGTTAATTATAGTGATTAACCATCTTTGAAATGCGTAGCGCATTTCTTTATACATTGATATCGATGTGTTGTGTTTTCGCCATCCATTATTTTTGGTCTTTCATAAGTATATTTTGTTCACTAAAGATAGGCAAATGGATGTATCACTACACAAAATTCATAATTGAAATTATTCTCTTAGTAATTTTGTTTTGTGCATGTAATGCTTTATGTCTTCTGCATGAGTTCTCTATCAAATTGTTTCGGTGATATAGGAAATTGTATGTATTTCTTGTTATTTTATTTGGGAGGTTGTGAATGTGGTGGCATGTGAATCTGGGTAGAAATATCATAAAATTAATCAATGTATAAAATCCATATTTTTAAAAATCTTACATTGAAGAATCTGATTTTTAAATCCAAATAATCATTTTAGGCTATAAGTGTATTGGTGGAGCTGCCTAAAAAACTTGGAGGTAACTCCAGCTAATAATTTAGGCCGTCAAAATGATCTACCACTGAGATAGTTGCTTCAGTACCATCGTCTTCACACCGCGCTAACTGATACACTGTCGTGCCGTCAATATTTTATAATTGATTTTTCAATGACTTATCTGATGGTTATGTAGTACATATATTATATACATATAATTATTGTTTCTTATGTTCGTCGGTGGCTCAATGGTGTGGACTGTTACTACCGGGAGGGCTGAGGTTCAAATCCCGCCACGTACCAATGTGTTTTCTAATTTTGAAAATTACATGTTCGTTATCCGACGCTCTTACGGTGAAGGAAAACATCGTGAGGAAACCTTCATGCACGCCTGCTAAGAGATTCAAAGGTTGTGTGTGAACTCGTCCAATTGCACTGGGCCCGTGTGGACGACTAAGTCCTAATCACCTATACGGGTAGGCTCGTGCCCCTCGGTGGGGACGTTTAATGAGCTGATGATGATGATGTTTCTTATATGTGTAAAATTGCAGTGGGCGAGTAGGGTCTCCCCCGGCGTCGCAGGGCACGGCGTCACTAAAAAGTATGGCCCAGGAGGCGGTGCAACGGGCGGGACTCGACGCACACCAATCACAGGTAAAAAGAACAACCGGACCCTTTAGACCTTCACGTAAAAACACCTTAAATCTTGATAATTTTACATACTGATACACATACAATAAATAAACGAAAATCTGCTCGTTTTTAATGATTTAAGTATTAATGTGGTTTTTAATGTTTAAATTCCAGACTGTAAGACGAGGGGTATCGGTTGCGCAGGCGCACATACCTCCCTTACTCGGCGTTGCGCCATTAGGGCCTTTGCCACTTAACTCAGTAAGTATATACACACAACTCTCTTACTCAACTCACAAACGTTTTATAGTTAATAATATATAAGGGCTCAAAGTCTAAAAATCTTTATTAATTTTAGGTTTTTAATGTCATTAAATTAACACCGTCCCGTTATTTTGGGTTCGCTCACCTGGTGGTAAGTGATAGGTACGCCAGACCATGACAGATGCAGTGTTAATAGAAATGAACGTCTGCCCTGCGTCCGTCACCCGAGACGATAGATGTTAGGTCTCTTATACCCGGTAATTTGACTAGCTACAGCGCCCTTAATCCGAAAAAACAGAAGAAGTTCAATACACTCCTATTTTACGGCCGAGTACCCGGCTCTGTATCGAATCTACCACCTGCAACCTAGTAGGTCCTTAAAGAACACTTATGGATTTCAAATAAAGCTGGTTCGGATTGTAGTTTTCTACTGAGAAGAATCAAGCAAGAAACACAGTTACACAGTATATCCCTTATTAACCCATTGAACGCCGGGAATCCAGACACAATAGAAATTCATTATCTGGCGCCTTAAGGCGTCATTGGCGGTCAAAAGGTTAAACGTTTTTGTTTTGCGAACTCCAGGAGCATCAGCTACAGTTCCAAATGATGGAATCGTCGTTCTACCACATGCCACACCCGTCGGACTCTGAGAGAACGAGGGTGTACCTACCGAGAAATATTTGTCAAACGCCCATATACTATAACCAGGTAAGAGATCAACCATTATATGTAATAACGGCCTCCAATATGGTAACCCTCAGCGTGCGAACACGACCTAGGGGAGTGCAGTATTTGTTAGGGGGGACTGTCGCCCTCCTACCGGGAGGGCTGAGGTTCAAATCCCGCCACGTACCAATGTATTTTCGAAATATATATTTACGTTATCCGACGCTCTTACTGTGAAGGAAAACATCGTGAGGAAACCTGCGCACGCCTGCGAGGAGATTCAAAGGTTGTGCGTGAAGTCGTCCAACCCGCACTGGGCCCGGGTGGACGAATAAGTCCTATACACCCTATACGGGTAGGCTCGTGCCCCTCGGTGGGGACTTATGAGCTGATGATGATGATGATAGTGCGTTCCGCACCTAGAAGGCCAAGGAGCCACACCCTGAGTTTATTTGTTCTCTCTCTTTTATCATGAATTAAATATTTCTTCATTAAACTACTTCTTTTATTACTTTTCCTTATATATGCACGTTAAATTATCGTCTAAAATAATTTACGTGACACCAGTGGCCCCCCGTCTATACTTATAGTACTGATGAGTTTATTTGTTTGAACGCGCTAATCTCACGTACTACGTCCGATTAAAAAAATCTTTAATGTTAGATATTTTATAAATCGAGGAAGGCTATATATAATAAGCTATATTTCATCACGCTAAGAACAGTAGGAGCGGAGCAGCAAGGAAGAATGTTTCAAAATCGGTGAATTCTTTTCCTCCTGAGAGTTTCTGCTGCGTAAACGGTTAAAATTCCGCAAAAGTCATTTATGATAGTATTGTTCCCCTTTAAAAGTTCTAAATAAAAGTCCGCGTCTTATATGTCTTTCTTTTAAGGTTACCTCACTAATCTTTTTTCTGCTAAACAAATTTGTTTTAAAATAATGCATTATTTGCAAAAGTATTTCATAAACATGATACTAATCCTTATTGCGTTGCATGCTTTTTTCCATCAACAAGTATTTAATTTAAAACAAAATTGTCCTTTACATTATTCGATTTAAATGCATATCTTAGGAGATATCCCAGTTTTAACTCACCTATTTATTTATTTGATTGAAACTTCTTTGAAAGCTTTGTATACTTCGTAGTATTGATATTATGTTTAATTCTGATTTATAGCCAAAAATTCAGTCAAGTTTGAATGTTATTATATTTGCAGGTGCTACTCCCACACTCGGACAGCGTGGAGTTCTTCCAAAGGCTATCAACGGAGACATTATTTTTCGTGTTCTACTATATGGAGGGTACAAAAGCGCAGTACCTAGCGGCCAAGGCGCTCAAGAAGCAGAGCTGGCGATTCCACACCAAATACATGATGTGGTTCCAGAGGCACGAGGAGCCTAAGGTCATCAATGAAGAGTATGAACAGGTCAGGCATGGATCATTTTGTGTAATGGTTGAGACATCAGCTACTATACCAAGGATTCTTGGTTCGATCCCCAGGCAGTACAAACATTTTTGTGCATGAACACGTCTGTTTGTATTGGTCTGGGTGTTTTCTATGTATAATATGTATGTATTTACAAAAGTATATAAGTTTGTATATCTGTTGTTTGTACCTATACTACAGGCTTCACACTTAACTTGGGGCTAGATGGCGCTGTGTGAATGTCAGTGGCTATTTATTTAAGAATACTGACTAGTTTTTGGCCTCATTGGTTTTATGTCAAGTAAATATTGATGATTTTAGAAATTTATAAAAAGTTATATTGATATTCTTTTAAATTTTCCATTGCAGGGCACATACATATACTTTGACTACGAGAAGTGGGGCCAAAGAAAGAAGGAGGGCTTCACGTTCGAGTACAAGTACTTGGAAGACCGTGACTTGAACTGAGTGTAGTGTGTGAGGGGCGCGCGCCGGCCTCGCGCCTAGTGTCGTGGGCGGGGGTAGTGTCGCGTGACGTCACTGTGGACATATCTGGCGTGTTGTAGCCGTGGATATGCCTGAAGTGTTGTAGCCGTGGACATGCCTTGAGTGTCCAAGTCATGGACATGTCTGAAGTGCTGTAGCAGTGGACATGCTTGAAGTGTTGCTGCTGTGAACATGCCTGGAGTGTCGTGGCCGTGGACATATATAGCGTGTCGTGGCCAAGGACTCATCTGGCGTGTTTCTGCTGTGGACAAGACTCGCGTGTCGTGGCTGCACACATGAATGGCGTGTCGTGGCCGCGGACATGCCTGGAGTGTCGTGGCCGAGGGCTCTTCTGGCGTGTTGCTGCTGCGAACAAGACTCGCGCGTCGTGGCTGCAGACATGTCTGGAGTGTCGTGGTTGAAGATACAAGTCGCGTGATTGTGACAGTGATACCCCTAGTGCCGTGGCCGTCCCGACTCGCGTGTGCCGGAATACGACAAACCCGTACTGTGACCGAGTGTGGTCCGCGTCCCCGCCCCCGGACCGCTGGCCGTGTCCGCCGGCGAGACTCCGACGTCAGTGTTCACGAAACTCGCCTCCATTCCGTTGTACGACAGTATTTTTTGTAATCATACGAACGGTTCCGTCTCTGTGATGACTCAGTGAAATCTACCAAACATCCGGCCGTCCGGGCGAACTTCGCATTACCGGCAGTTTTTTTTATATATCGTATTGACATACGAGGTTTTGTAACGAATTAGCATTCGAGAAACGTGTACGCGAAAGATATCATGTGATGCAATATGATTAGTTTCAGCCGTTGGGTTGTTATTATTAAAAAAACAATGTGATATTGATATAGGGTGCCCGGCGCGTCCCCGCCTGCCGGTCGAGGCCGCGGTCCTTTTACGATCCGTACGGTCGGTTCCGGACCGGATCCGGTACTTATGGTCCGGTTCCGGATTGGTACTGATCCGTACGGTCCGAACCGGCGCGGTCCGCAACACCATCGAGTCGCAAACGCGCCCTCGCGCCGAATGCGTTGATTGCATTTTTTACTCCAAATTCATCTCAGAACAGCTCGAATTTTAAATCATTTTCCTCTATCATGTCATTTAATCATTTTGTAATTTACGGACCCCAAACCATAGGGTCCGGTTAGTTTTAAGTCCATTTTTAAATCATTTCCAAGATCTGAGTACCTGAAGCTAAATATATTCGCATATTTTGAAACCAGTCATTTACTTGTAAATAAACACCCGGTTGCATGAGAAAAAAAGTGCGTTCAACGCTTAGTATAGCGCGAGCGTCCGTGTTGCGACGTAGTAATGCTAGTCCGTATTTCAATTTGCATGTCCCACAGCAAGTTGAAAGTGTTAGCCGCAGGCGCGGACGTGCCGGGACTTTTTGTTTTAATCTTGTGTATAGTGAGCGAATCGGAATTAATTTAAGTGCTAACTCACGCGTACCGCTCCTGTACCGCCAATACAACGGTGCTACGGCGATTAATATTGCATTTGCCGTTGGGTAGAGACAGTTTCGGTTGCGTTGTCTCTGTTACACTTTTTGTGTGATAAAGCACTTCTGAATCGGAAATCGCCTATTTGCTCTTCCCCAAGGTATTAATGCAATATAATGCTGGGGCCACACTAACGTCTAACGCTCATTAATATTTAATACGTTCAACTAGCAAATTATCGCTTCACCTCAACGCCCATTGGCACGATAATTAATGGCATTTCACGTTAGTGTGACCCAAGCATAAGTCGCCGCTCACTGTTATTGTTTGACGCATTCACAGCGATGTGTTTGACACCATTGTGTGACTGCGTTGCACTTGGACCGTATCTCGTAATGTTAAGCTTACATTTTTGCAATGTAATTAAATTTTTATTATTGATGACAAAAAAAATGCCATTGTTAGTTTCACGTACAGCGGCCGTATTCGTGAATTAGGCCTAAATATAGCTACAGTTAGGATCTCCAGTGTGATTTCATTAGATACGCCGCGGCGCGCCCCGCCTCCGCCGGGCGAGATTACCATGTGTTGTGTATATTATTACATTTTAGTGCATTTAAAGAATTGAACAAAAGCTTGTAAATCGTAGCGTACGTATGTAAATCACTGCCGCGCTTGTAATATATTTGGGTGGTAAGACTTACGATATTTAAATTGTACTTATTTATTTTGTGATACGGTGAAGCCGGCGGTCGGCGGCGCGGGGACGGCGCGTGCCCGTTGTACCGTTATGTTGAATAGTTTTCACTTTTGTAAAAAGTCTACCGTGAGAACATATGAAATGTGGTAAATAAATAATTTAAAAAATTATCTGTACAGTTCTATTTGTATAGAAATAATAAATAACGATTAAAAAAAAATTTAAAACATGTTGTGATTTCTTCTTACGCTTAGTTTTTAAGTGCGTCGGTGTCGACGCGGCCGCGCGCGTCGTGCGGTCGCGGTACTCGCATTTCTTTTTTTTAATTTATTTTTATTTTATTAAAAGAAATGACTGTTTACTTTGTAGAATAAATTGTAAGAAAACATTTTAAAAATTTGTTTGTTTGAAAATTACTGTTGAGTTATTCCCAATTCGGACATTCTTTTATATTTATTTAGGTTTTAAAAATTATTATATTTGACAATTTATGAATTATTGGTTGATGAGAGTCCAAGAGGGTAAAAGCTTTAAAACTAAGTATACAATTACAGTTCCAAATATTAAAATCACAGATTGAATTGTATTGAATAAAACGAGTTTTCAAAACCAGATAACCCATTATAAAGATGGATTAGCTTACTCATATGTTTATTAGCACAATAAGTTACTCTGACAAGCTCAGTTAGTAAGAGAGAAGTAATATATATATATATACATACATTTCATTATTTAGATGTATTCACTTGATAAACATTTTGGATGAGTAGACAAGTAGCGAAAAGTCGCTTGCGTAGAATTAATGAGACTTATGACCAGCAGCGTCCTACGTGTCCAAGGAAATGTCTAGAAAATGGAATGAAAATAAAGGCAAGTATATACGTTAATTTATATATTCAATTGCGCTTCCTCTTCCCGGGATGCCTTCCACGACCGCCCTTCCCCTTGAGACGGCGACGAACGCCGGCCGCTTCCTCTGTGTCGTCATCAGAGTCCGCGCCTCGTTTCTTGCCCTTCGTATGTTTCTTATCTTCCAACTCTTTCATTTCCTAAAGATTGGATATAAATATGTCAATAATAAGACTTGCGAAAATAAAGCTTATACTGGCAGAAATACGGAACAGGAAAAACGCGATAGCAAAGGACGAAAAAAGACTCAAAAAATAACTGTTTTCCATAGATTGTTTAATAAATCTAAACGATTTGCACGTTACAGTCAAGAAACATAAACGAGAATTTGTTTTTTGGGATCAAGTCTTTTCGTCCCTGGCCAGCGCATTCTTTCTGCTAGAATTTTTGCGGCCAGTTAGGCCTCATCTTACGAAAGGTCGCTGGTGGAGGCTGGATTAGGAAAGCGGAGGGCCGGGATATCTGGCGCAGTCCCCCCATTGTAGTAGTGGTCTGACAATAGGTTGAAAAGAAAGAGAAGAATAATGACTACAATAAGTAGAACATGACAAGGGTACCATTTGAAAAATGTGGGGCCGAAACTGCCATGGTCTGAAAGTCGAGTTTAGATCGCCGCGTGGTTTGGGGCTCGTGGGTTCTAGTACCTACGGGAGACTGGATTGTGGATGACACTACATTTTTTGTCAAGCTGAAACATGCTGGAATAATTTCTGAAATTATTCTTAGCTTAGATAAACCATAAACTAACAGGGGAAATGCTAGGTAGCCTAACATTTGTTTTAGGCGAGTAGAGAAATAACTTACGATATTCGTGAGACGTTGGGCCTCAGCGACACGTTCCTGTAACACCATGACCTTCGCTCTCGTCGGCCGGGTACAGCGGCAATTGTTTTCCAATCAGCTGCTCAATACGTTGGTATAACTCCACGTCGTACTGTTATTATACATAGAAAGCAAGTATAATAGGTATACAGATTTTTTTTGTCGTTATGGGTTTCGGCTTTAAAAATCTGGAAAACTTGCGCATTGTCTGGCTAAAAAAGGTTTATACGCAACATATAGCAATAATAAAGTATTCGTAATATAAAATAGTTTTTTTTCTACTTCTATTACTTAAACGTAAAATGTAGATTGTAATCTTATTTACACTTAATTTAGCCAACCCATAGAAGGTTATTTATAGTGGGAACAAGTTGTTTTTACAAGTATGTAGCATTTAAGATAGGCTGTCAAACTAAGAGTTCCGGGTTCAATACCCAGCCAGTACACACATTTGTGTACATGAACATGTCTGTTTGTATGGTCTGAGTGTTTCTATGTATAATTTGTATGTTTACATAAAATCTTCAATATACAAGTATGTTTATCCGTTGTTTAGAACCCATATTATTACAGGCTAATACTTAGTTTGGGGATAGATGGCGCTGTGTGTATGTCAGTGAATATTTTTACATTTATTTATTATTAAAATATATAAGAAAGAAAGAAAATACATTTATTTGACCACAAAATTTACATTACAAGACTGTTACAGTACAAAACAATTTAATGATAAAGGAAACAAAAACAAAGAAACAAAACAATGTAAAAAGAACGAAAAAAAGCAAATCATTGTATACTTAATAAAATAGAAAATACAATATATTTATGTGGTCAAAAAGGCCCTGTCTCAGCTTTTGTTGCCGTGTGTTGAGTTGGCATTAAAATAATTCAAAAGTGGACACGGCAACGCTGTTATTCTGACAGAGCACAAGTGACTATCATGGATAAAGATAAAGGATAAATAAATAAATAAAGGCTGTCTTATTGACTGTCAATATAAACAATAGGTATTTAAATACAAATCTAATAAAGTGATATATTTAAGAATCTTGGCCATATGCATAATACTAATTAAATAAACATTACGATACATATAATAGTATTAAAATATACACATCTATGTATAAATAATAATTAAATGACATTTATATAAACAAGGCTGTACAGTGTTGTTTCCCTTGCTGTGTGTGTGTTGTGAGAGTGAGTTCATCAAATATACTACCTGTGATACAAAAGTGATGGACTTCCCGGCGCGTCCAGCTCGAGCGGTGCGCCCCACGCGGTGAATGTAGTCCTTGCTGTGCAGCGGTATGTCCAGGTTTATCACCACGTCCACATGAGGGATATCCAAACCTCTGTAATTTATTTAAATTTATTTATGATGGGCTTACTCTTGGGCAAAGACTATCCTAGTGGAAGAGACGTGCTCTAAGATGGAGCGAGCTTGCCCAGAAAAAGCCTATTCATTCGTTTTTTGAATGCCATAGGGTTGTATGTCGCCGGAATTAAATTAACTGTAGAAGCAAATGTATTATTTATGTCACAGCTGCAGACACAAGCCTAGGATTGGTGGTGCCAAGATATTAACCAGAATCAACTTGGAAGGGAACAGCCTTTTATTGCTGATTCTGATATGATACAACTTGCTGATCCGGCCAGCTTTGTCGGTAACTTTAGCTCTCTCATTATTCTATAAACGTCCGCACGGGGCACGAGCTTACCCGTGAAGGGTGATTAGACTTAAGTCGTCGGGGCACGGGGGAGTGCGGTTTGGCCGATATCACACACAACACACACACAACCTTTGAATCACTTCACAGGCATGCGGCGCATAATTCCTCACGATGTTTTCCTTCACCGTAAGAGCGTCGGATAATGTACATATAAATTCGAAAACACATCGGTACGTTGCAGGATTTGAACCTGCACCATAAAGATCGGAAAGCAACAGTCCACACTATTGAGACACCAACACTTACTTAATAATCTATTCAAAATTTATAATTCATACGCAATGCCACTTTGCAAATAGCCCAAGCCTTGTTGATTATTTAACTAATTTATCTACACGAGTTTCTTGCCGAAGTCTTCTCGTTAGATAACTACATTCAGAACCTGTGGTAAGATCATTTAATTTTGTTTCAAACACAGTTTTGACGATTCAAAAGTATCTTTAAAGATTTGAATAATGTTTTTGTTTATTTGATTTATTTATGTATATTGTCTAAGCATATTTACATTGTATTGACTTTTGATATTTTCTTACTGGAAGGGCTGTGGTTCAAATGCCGACACGTACCAATGTGTTTTCAAATTTTCGAAAATATATGTACGTTATCCGACGCTCTTACGGTGAAGGAAAACATTGCACTGTGATTAGGCCTTAGTCGTCCACGCACTGGGCCCGCGTGGACGACTAAGGCCTAATCACCCTACACGGGTAGGCTCGTGCCCCTCAGTAGGGACGTTTAATGAGCTGATGATGATTTACCTAGAAGCGACATCCGTACATATAAGTATAGATCTGGATTTATTCTTGAACTTGTTGAGTGCCGCCAACCGCTTGTTCTGCGACATCTGCCCGTGCAGCGGTACCGCGGCGAGGCCCAGGTTCCTCAACAGCAACGCCGCTCGCAACGCGCCCGCGCAAGTAGCCACAAACACTATGAACGAGTTGCCAGCCATCTCGTTTAGTATGTGCACTAGGTACACATCCTGTAAAATTAGAATGAGTTATAAATAATAAATATCGTTTATTACTCAACTAAGAGCGTCGGTGGCTCAATGGTGTGGACTGTTGCCCTCCTACCGGAAGGGCGGAGGTTCAAATCCCGCCACGTACCAATGTGTTTTCGATTTTCGAAATTATATGTACGTTATCCGACGCGGTGAAGGAAAACATCGTGAGGGAAAACTGCGCACGCCTGCGAAGAGATTCAAAGGTTGAGCGTGAAGTCGGCCAACCCGCACTGGGCCCGCGTGAACGACTAAGGCCTAAATACCCTATACGGGTAGGCTCGTGCCTCTCGGTGAGGATGTTTATTGAGCTGTTGATGATGATGATGATTACTCAACTAGTGAACCGCTTCGGCTTTGCACTGGGCAATCACAAAAAACTGTAATGCTGTATATACAATTATTTTGATAAATCTCGTAGGGTTCAGCCTGTGTTTGTAATGTAAGCGAAAAAATTATTTTAAGTACGACAGCACATTAGAAACCTCAAAAATAACAGTATTTCCCCACTATTCGTGTAGAAGAGAAGAGCTGGCTTAGCAGTTTTGAGGTAGTAGTTAAAATGCAAACTGCTAATAATGCTAAAGTCCATGGCGAGTGTAGAAATGTGCAAATATCAACCCCTTGGATGATATTTTATTAGACTCCCCACGAGTGTATATAGCTTGGATATCAGCGCATGTTTAAACGTCATAGTATGGTAATAGTAGGCTTAATCATGTAGCCATGTGAACCCACACAAATAAGATCACCAACTAACCTTATACTTGACAGGTATGAACAAGTAGTACTGCTGCAGTTTGTCAACCGTCTGGTATTTGGTGGAGACTTCTACTTTGACTGGGTCCTGGAGGGAGGCACGCTGCAGTTTTTGGACCTTCTTAGTCATTGTCGCTGAGAACAAGTAGGTGCGACGCTCACGCGGTATCACACGTAGGATCTTATCAACTTCTACTTCAAAGTCCATATTGAGGATCCTGTCTGCTTCGTCCATAACCTAGTTTTAGATGAAACTGTTATTTTAATGAAGCCTTCATTTGATACTTAATACAGAAGAATATAATACACATATAAAAGAATTGGCCAAGTGCATGTTGGACTTGCCCATGAAGGGTTCCATAGAAGGTATAACATAAAAATTTATTTAGACAAAACAATGATTCACCATTAAGGACATACTAAATTAAATTGGTATTCATTTAAAAAAAAATATACTACAATCCTCCCCATCATTATTAAATACCTATACACTGATACCCCACACAGGTGGGTTTGACAAAAATATTTTCATTTGTTCACTTTAAATCACTCACCAAATACTTCAATGCTTTCAAGTTGAACCCTTTTGTGTTTTCTAAATGGTCTACCAATCTACCGGGTGTTGCAATGATGATGTGAGGCTTTTTGGACAGCAACAGGGACTGGGCTACCATATCCATGCCTCCCACAATTACCGCACATTTCACACCTATGCTTGCACCTAAAGAGAAAGAAATTGCAAGCTTGTTTAATTAGTTAATAAATGAAAGAAAAAAATTATATATTCACAGACATTCACACAGGGCCGTCCGTAGGGGCTACCCTAGTTAAGCATGAAGCCTATATTATGGGTACTAAACATCGGATAAATATACTTATATAAATTTTTTTTGTAAATACATACATTTTACACATACAGAACACCCAGACCATTACAAACAGACATGTTCATGCACACAAATATTTATACTGCTTGGGGATCAAACCCGGAACCCTTGGTGCAGCTGCCGACATCTCAACCTCTACACCAAATGGGTTGTCAATTATAAATATTGTTTCTTGCAAATTAGAAAATATATTAAAATATTACTATCTTTCATACATAAATTGAGAGCCTCAGAAACTAACTTTAAGTATTTTCAGTAAATGTAATAAATACAAAGAATAAGAATACTGCACAGTACATTGTGTACATGCAAATATTATTCTATGGGAATCGCATATGGAAATAACTAAAATTGACAATGTTTTATGCATTATTCTGGGTTTTCAAAGTGACATACCTGTATAACCTAGAAAGTTATTGAAATAGTAATGATAGTTTTACAACAAATAAAATCAGAAACTTCCTTACCGAGAGCTTCAAATTGTTCAGATATTTGGAATGCCAACTCTCTCGTAGGTGTCAGTATTAGTGCAAAATATCTCTGTGGGTTTCCAGTAGTGCCTGCAGTATGGGTAGAGCGAATGCCCAGTTTTCCCCGACCCAGTCTCGGCAAGACCAATTATGTCTTTCCTTGTAATGCTACTGGTATTGCTTCTTTTGTATCTTCGATGGATTTTTCCATTTCAATTCTGCGCAGGCCTCGCACAAAACATCAACGACGCCCTGAAAAATGATTTTATTGGATGCAATACAATCATAACATAACCTTAAAGTTCACAAACTATCGTAAAAAGATGTTAAAGTAGAAATTAATTGCAAATTACAAAATAAGCACAAGCGGGTATTATTTTTGATAAATATTGTAAATTAAACAAAGTGTTTACCAAGTCTTTAAATGTTTCAGACACAGTTTCTTCGGCTTCTTCCTTTTTATCCACATCGCTCTGATCATTTGATTTTGTATCTTCTTCTTCATTAGATTGGTTACTCTCATTGTCACTACTTTGATCGTCTGCAGTCATTTTGGTGAGAAAATTGTGAAAATAATTTATTGTGTGAGAAACATGTGTAAAAATTTAAGAAACGTCAATGCTTGAATTTGACATTTTGTTTCATATAATATTCGTGTGATAATGAAAGCAAATGTGTATGATATTATTTCTATTTTGATTAGAAAGTATATTTTCAGTAATCTCAATTTGTAATTAAATGATTCCAATACTAACGATTGAAATTTACTTAAACTATTGTTACTAACAGTCAGTACTATTTCAGTTAAAGTATCTTTAAGTGAGATACGCAAGTTTTTTAGAATACCTAAGAACTTAGAACGAAACGTAGACTCAATCAATGTCAACAGAATTTTAGAGGTTAGAAAACTGTTTATCTCGAGCGTCAATATTTCTTGCATTAATTCCACATAATCCACATTAATTTATTAGAATAACATGGCTAAGCATCATCCCGATCTAATTTTCTGCCGCAAACAGCCTGGAGTTGGTACGTAATGTTTTAATTGTAATAGTTACGTAGTTATGTTCTTTCAGATGTTTGAATCCTGATGTTTTTTCAGCTATTGGTCGTTTGTGTGAAAAATGCGACGGCAAATGTGTAATCTGCGACTCATACGTGCGGCCTTGTACCCTGGTGCGCATTTGTGACGAATGCAACTACGGTTCATACCAAGGAAGATGTGTTATATGTGGTGGCCCGGCGTCTCCGATGCTTACTATTGCAAAGAATGTACGATTCAAGAAAAAGACGTAAGTGAGCAATTTAAATTAACTCTGTATTTAATAATATTCCACATTTAACTGGGTGGTAGACTAGGTACTGAGTCCTCTAGATAGGTACCAGCAGATATTGTATAGTGAAATAGAACATTTCCTGTACTTTGTTACTAAAAATTACTTATAAATGCTTACCGTTGAAAAAGGACCAAAGAATTTTATTATTAAAGATACTAACAAATCCTGCTGCCTTAGTATACCCATAGCAAAACATAATCAAACTGTAGTAGCCCAAAAGCTGCTGCTTACCTTATCCGCTTGAACGTAGCATTTGGGCATGCGTTTAATATGCAACTGGTAATCAACAAATAAAAATATTTACTTATTTATTATTATTTCTATTTCAGAGGGATGGTTGCCCAAAGATTGTAAACTTGGGCAGTTCCAAAACAGATCTGTTCTATGAGAGAAAGAAATATGGATTTAGAAGACACTAGCAATAGGTTTAAGTGTGTGAACTTAAGGACACTGGTGAATATTGTCTATGTTCATTTTTTTTAATAAAAACAATTTATCTTGTTTGTGGTGAGTCACCACAAACAAGATAAAAAAAAAATGTTTTATTAAAAAAATATTATGTTCAGTCCATGTGTGCATGCACATAAGCTATAGAAAATTATTATGTGTCTGGAGTTTCTGCCCTAGATACATACACCCTTTAAAATTCTAAAGTGCTAAGAAACCAATATTATTTCACCATGTTATAAGTAGTATGTATACAATTTATACATAATTTATTCACACTTTAAATGCCAAAAATTCAGACAATAGAAAATCTATTGTTTCTGACGCCTTTAGGTGTCATTGGCTTTCAAAAGGTTAATAATAGTGCATATTGAATTTAGCACAGAAAAGTGATACTGGGGATAAGCAAATGCTCATAAAAATGACTAGAAATCCCAACTCATTTTGTAAATTGATCTTGCAAAGCATTAAATAGTAATGCCCTTTATTCATATTGAGAGAAATATTTCCTAGGGATTTTATAAATTTCATAATAATCAAATTCAGAGTTCTTTTTGTACCCAGTCAACTTCCTAATTATCTCAACCATGTAAGCCATTACGGGGCAATGCTAGAGAGATTCTTTGCAAGCCTTTTTTTAAGCATAAAGATTATCCAAAGTTTTCGAGACTTGTAATAAACATTTGTACTTGCAATATTATGCATTAGTAGTCATTAATGTGAGGTGAACATTTATGATTGTATGTCTCCTATGATTCTAAAATATTGAAGACCAATATTTATATATCTGGCGCCATAAGGCGTGATTGGCAGTCGAAGGGTTAAGCAGAACTTGTATTATAGGATACTGAGTACTGACAGCAGATAAACATACCGATATAATATATTTTTTGTAATCAATACAAATAGACATATTCACACACAAATGTCTGTACTATCCAGGGTTCGAATCCGGATCCCTTGGTGTAGTAAGCAACATCTCAACCATTACAACCACTTGGACAGATAATGTAAACTATAAGTGCCACAATTCTAATGATAAGAGTATTAAATAAAATACTTTTTGTCTAATAACGTTTTTATATACTTCACTCTTTATTTTAAACAATGCAAACAAATCTATACAACAATAAGCCTATACTAATTTCAGCTTTAATTACATTTTATAACAGTTTGTTAAGCTCGAACATCTATATACACAAAATTATTTACAATATATTATAAATTTATACTATGTTTACACGGTACGAATAAGGAATTAACGTCAAATGATTTTTTACCAAAAGAGAAGTTACATAAAATATTTTTTGGACAAATGATTTTGTACTGTTATTTTTTTAACAAGTTATAATTTGGGTTATCATTTATTTAGTTCATTTAAATGGGATCATTAAAGGTAATATTGACCTACTATTTCAATGTAGGTATATGCACAGGTCATTATTGACTAAAGTTGTTATGACTAGAAATTTTACAGCCAAATCCGAAATAGCAGAGACCGTACCAAAAACCAAATAATTGAGTCCGTCTAGATTATATCTATCTATGGTTGGTATCTTTTTGGCATATTACCTCCCAGAAATTTAATTGCCAAATCTGAAACAGCAAAATCCGCATCAAAAACCAACAATAGGGATACAATCCCTCTAGATCGTATGCCTATTGTCTATGGTTTATCCTTTTTCGCTTATGTTGGGGAAGGGCGTGACCGCTGCAGGGTTCGTCCAAATGTTTGCTGCGTTCGAGTCCCCGTCGGTGTAGGTCGCTCGCGCCGGGATTATCGGCGATCGGACGCACACGCTGCGAGTTCAAAACAGATAAAACACAGACATATTAGGTTTATAAGAACAAAGATCTTGGATAAATCCCAAATTTTAGTATAGTTTACAGGCTTTTACTAAAGAATTGCGTTTGAGGTGGCTCAATTGTACAAATAGGTCATCAATATAAATGAGAGGAATTCTACTTTGTAACATGCTTGAAAGTTGTATTATATGGATACATTTAAGTAACAACAACTGCATGTTTGTGCTTTTTGTATTTAAATAATTTATTTATACTAAGAGCTTATAAATCTAATACCATTCTTATATTGTTTATACTTTAATTTTTTATCCGAGTATTATTTAGATCACACGTGAATTGTGCAGATTATTTAACATGTTGATCAAGCACATCATGTAATTGTCAAAATATTTTGAAATCGGTGAACGGTGCTCATGCATTTCGTGGGTAAAACTGACCTCGGGTCTTTGTTAGGACATCAGCTCAATCCGAAGATTGTCCTAAGAACATCGTAAATAGATATAATTTCGAAGCCATTTACCAATATCTGCAACGTATTTTTATGAAAGTAGCGAAGGTAAAAGTACATAAATTACTATTGGACGACTCAAGACACCATGAACTCGTAATTGATTTGAACAAATTACAATAGTAGCAATAACTATGAAAATGTACAATCCCCCCTATTGCAATCCCTTACGCAATGTTATCTACAAAGCTTCAGGTTAGTGAGTCATGAACGTGTGTTTTGGCCTCTGAGATATATCCCTTATCTTCAATATGTACCTACTATTGCAGTAGATGAGAACTATCACACTAAGATCGCTAAACCAACGTCAGTGGGTATTTCTTTAGCTTAGCAGACACTTTACATTTAGGCTTTTAATGATCAAAAACAGTTGTTGGTATTTTTAAACAATCTACAATATATAATTTCCAATCGTCAGATTATAAAATATTTTAAAACCAAGGAACATATTTGCCACCTACTCAGATGAGGCTGAAACTGGCAGAAAATTGTAGCAGAAAAATCGCGATGGTCAGGGACGAAAAAAGTCTTACTACCAAAAAAAGGCTGTTTTCATTTATTACCTTTGACTGTAACGGGCAAATATTTCAAATAATGTTAACATATTCTATTGAAAACAGGGACCAAGTCCTTTTTCGTTCCTGGTCATCGCATTTTTTCTGCTAGAATTTTCTGCCAGTTTCAGCTTCATACCTACTCAGAGATGAATCCGAATATGCTATAAAAAAATCTCTGTAAAAGATTTATTTGAATAAAGTTTTAGTTTAATAAAAAAAAATGTAACATAGAAGTGATTTTATCAAATTATGAAAGGTTACAAAACATTATTCAAGGTTTGTTAATCCCGCAATTTCAGGATAATGATCCATATAGAGATGACTCACGAGTTAACATCCTCGAGTTTCTTCAGCAGTCGTTCGTTCTCCCTGCTCAGTAGTTCCTGTTCTCTCAATAACTGGTCGCGTACGTTGAACAACTCTGTGTTTTCTGTCCTCAAAGCGGAGTTCTCCTGCATGTGCAGTTGTACCAGTTCCACCAATTCCGATTGTGGTAATTGGTACAGTTTGTTTGGCTCGATGTGTGGCGGAGTGCGACGATGACCTAGCCATGGAAATGTTATTTAACTTTTTTACTTTAAGATTCGTGATTATCTATGATAGCCCTTCATTTTATACGTGTCCTCTATGATTTGCGTGGTAGTAAATTAATGACTAGAAATAGAATGTAAATTATAATAGCATTAGTGGAATATGATACTTAAATATTTTAAACTAACATACTTAATATTTTAACAATGATTAAACCCAATCATGTGGTTCTACATTTTAAGGCTTGATTCAAGCTTTCGACAACAGTTTAGTGGAAAATTGAATCTGGTTCTGTTTAATCTCAAACAAACAACAGTGTAGGCATCAGTATATTTGCATTATTGGGCTACAGATTTTTAAATAAGCTTATTTGAAACTTTCTGATATTAGATATGGGTTTCCACAGGGGTGTAAACTTGGTCCAATATTTTTAAAATATATTTGATACATTCATAATTGTATTGTAAATTGTAGTGAAATAAAAATGAAATTGAATTGAATCTAATGAATTAAGATGGTGGATGGTAAGCTGTATATTATAATAGATCTCATACTTACTGTAACCGTCGAAGCTATAGTCAGTCTGTACGTGTAACGCCGTCTTTAGGTGTTCATTTTCCGTTTGCAGAGCTTCTACTTCTCGTTTCAAGCTCATTATAAGGGCGTCCCTTGCGTCCTGTATTAAAAAATTAATCAGTTACGTATTCGTAGTTCTAGTATTTTAAGAACCATTCTGAAATACCAAAATAAAAATTTGGGGAATGTATTATTGTGTAATATAAGATAATTACAATACACATAAATTATGTCTTTAATGTTCACAATAAGTAACATATCCAGCTAATTTCTGAAACAATTTAATATAGGAACATACCATTTTGACAACAGGTTTAGATTTAATTTTCTTAGCTCTAGAAGCGTAGCGCAGTGTGTTAATAGTCTCACTGAAATTCGATCTTGTAGGTGCGATGCACGCAATCTGTTAACAAAAGTTATAATTTGTGTTTTTTACCTAAAGTATTTCTCTTCATAAAATAGTGGTTTTGGAAATTCTCAAAAAATATTGGGCAATTAAGCCGAAATAGACCTATTGTTTTTATAAAAAGGGCAAGAGGCATCAGACAAGATTCCTTAGTTAGTCTTTTTCAGGTTTGAATCGATAGATCTTCATGACGTTTTCAGAAAAGTATTTGGTACAGGAGCTTATTTTGATCTAAAATTATGTATGTTCGTCCTTTCTTAATAATTCAGCATATATTCAACTGTTGATTCCAACAAACAGACAACAATTGGTTTTGACTGTAGCTGGACTGGCTGGTTTTTAGGGTGAAAATTTTAGGGTAGAGTTTTCTCTGCCTTTATGTGAAGACATCCCTGATCTTTTTAGACGAATTTAATATCTAATTCTCACTTCAAATAACTGCTCTTTGTATGTTAATTTGAATAGCTAAGTAATAAATAGGATTCTCCTTACCATTAAAGTGACACCATTTCCCGCAAGACTGTCAGCTAGTAGTTTCGTTAGTTTGCTATCTCTATAAGGTATGTGGCCTCTCTTTTTTCCATCACTTAGTTGAGCTATACAACCTGAAAGAGAACAACATTCATCAGCAATGCTGAGACAAGAGAAGATCTTACGACGCCAGCGAATATCGTAAACTTTTCCGAAATCAGAAGAAAATTAAATAATGGTGCGAAAAAGTGAGATGAGGTATCCATGTTATGCAGAAGACCTCATATATGACATCTTTCAGATAGAACGATATTCCTTACACCATCAGTTCAGCCGCACATTTTGGATTAGGTCTCTTCTGACGAAGCTCTTCTTTAAAAGTTTCAGACCGTTAGTCGCCATACTAGTGCGTGTCGGCAGATGGCCTTGACTAAGTTTACTGTTCGGTAGGAAGTATCACGGGACAGTGAGGCTAACTTGCGTCCAGAAAGGACTTCTGTAAGCTTACTCATTTTTCCGGAAGCTGGTGTATACACAAGGTTCAAATCAAATTAAAAGTGTTTATTCAGTTTAGGTCCTTACAGTACATTTATGGATTTCAAATGAAGCTACCACTGGTACGACGGTAGTTTTCAACTGAGAAGAATCTAGCAAGAAACTCCGTAATTACTTTTTTTTTTAATTGTGTTTTGTACAGAATCATCATTTGTTATGAAAATAATTATATAAAGCAAATTATGTGCTGTTTTAAGTCGACCGATGATCGATAGGGTGGAAAGGTTCTAGTATTGTCAACGTTACAGAAAAAGAAGCGTAGGTCGACCCCAACCAGATGGACTGATGACATGGTTAAGGCGGGTAGCAGATGGATGTCGACTGCTATTTATCTGGAAATTAGTGTACTTTCAATAGTCTCTCAAACTGGTTGTTATCATTTCTCTCCACATCCAACCTCCCAGCATCAGCATTTAGCAAATACTAGCATCATTACCTCTATAATTCAAATGTTGGAATTACGCCCGACATTTAATGGTGTTTCGAGCCGGATTTTCGTTTCTCCGATTACGATTAACCGTACTATTATAAAAGTATATTGTATAGTTACCAAGCACCATAAGGCTCCTATTAATGTTATTAGCCTCCTCGAGCGTCTTGCCGGTGCTGTGCGTCTTCTGGTCTATCTTGCTGCTGCGGCGAGGTCGACGAAGTTGATCTTGCGTGAGTGGAGCATGCGAGCGCGGGCCCGTGGGGAGGTCGCGGCGGACGCGCACGCTGAGCACGGTGTGCGAGCGCGACGAGTGCGCGTTCATGGCGTGCGCGCCCACCGCGCGGTTGCGCATGCCTGACATCGGACATTATTTATTTTCGCAAACTTTTTTTTCTATCCTGTTCAGCACAGCAATCTGTATTGTACATTTAGCTGCTGGTTCACTGACTGTAAGTCCGAGTGTCTTTAAGCTATGTGAGAGTTCCTTTGAACTCACACAAATCATGTTCTGGATTTTCGGAAACTAGCAGCATAAATATTTACAAAGATCGAACTTAAGTTTCTTTTTATATAAAATTACATCTACAGACTCTTTTTAGTTTAAGTTTATTTTGTAAATTAATTATTATAATATGTTAGTGCTCCGCACATGGGGCAAATGGTTAGAATTTAAGTTTAATAAAATGCTAATAATAAGACTCCACCTATAAATTCGACTACATTCACAAGGAAAGCTTGATGGTTATTTTAATTAGTCAATTCACTAAAATACGGAGTTTTGTGGTCAGCACTCTTATCTCATTTTGTTTTGTGTTTTTAGTAAATTGACTAATTAAAACAACTATCATCATCAACCTATACCTAACGTTCTACTGCAGGGACAGGCCTGTTATTATTATTTGGATTTTGGGGCAATTCAGGTTTATACAGGCCTGTAGTCACTTCGACCAAGAAGATTTTTTGTGACTCGCTCCTCCTTTTAGTACTCGTTTAAAAGTTGGGCACAGTATATTCATGGGGAGATTGGGCCGTAAGTCCGTAACTCACTTCCAGGGCCGGATCTACCTAAGGGCTACTTGGGCTATCGAAACCGGAACCCTTGGTGTAGCCAGGTGTAGCAGCCGACCTCTCAACCGCAATCTCAAATGGGTCGTCTACATTACCTTCTTCTAACACTGCAAATAGGTCGTCCAACTGTTCACAGTCCACTGTGAACAAGTTTTCAACGTAAAAGCTGCGGCTTTCCTTCGACCATCGCACTTGCAGGGGTTTCCTTGCACTGCCCGGGTTTAGGAGGTCGATGACCTGGAATTTGCGATATTTTGTTAGTTCATGCTATCATCGTCATCAGCCTATAAAATAAAAAAAACCGGAACCGAGAAACCGTTAAAAAGCTTCACCATCACACAGACCATTAGGATGATGCTCTCTAGGAACATGTTTTAGGAAGCGTGATTTTGCCCACTATCATGGAATTCTACTGCATTTCTCATCAGAAACAGCTCATTAAGCCCCCATCGAAGGCACGTAGTACCCGTACGGATGTACAGGCCTTCGTCAACGCGGGCCCAGTGTTGAATGGCCGACTTCAAGCACAACCGTTGCATCTCTTCGCGTGTGCGCAGGTTCCCTTACGATGTTTTCCTTCACAGTAAGAGCGTCGGATAACGTACATATAATTTCGAAAATTCGAAAAGACATTGTTATGTGGCGGGATTTGAACCTGCCTTCTTGAGACCGGAAGGCAACAGTCCACAACAATTATTTTTTTAATTTAATTGATTCATATGCAAAATGTTTGTTTAATTACGTAGGTCATACCTACCTATAAATTTTTCGAAGCCTATGTATATTTTTAAGCACCTAGGCTAGATGTATGTGGTAATAAGTGCCTTATTTATAGCCTATATTTGAATTGCATACGTAAACATAGACACCTCTCATGTCATTTAAGCTATTTCACCTATTTATTTGATATAAAGAATCATACCTTTTCATTGTAAATCTCCAGGAAGGATGCCTTCAGTATGAAGTGGCACTCAGGCCGCTCCTGTATCAACTGGAACAGGTAGACGAAGGAGCGCACCACCAGCCCGTGCTCCGGGGAGTAGGGGCTGGCTCCACTCTCCACCTGGTATCACATAAATATCCACTGACATTCACACAGCGCCATCTAATCCCAAACTCAAAATCAAAATATGTTTATTCAATTTAGGTCCATTAGGAACACTTATGAATGTCAAATTTGATTCTACCATTGGTTCTAAAAAAATTTTTTTTTAACATCTATAGGCAGACATTTGACCGCCGTCTCATCTGATGGTAAGTGATGATGCGGACTAGGATGGATCATGCCTGCCTAGAAACAGCCTATTCCCTCTTGCCTGGATTGTTGTTATCTACTGAGAAGAATCCAGCAACAAACTTGTAGTCACTAACTAAGCATTCCGCCTGTAATATGGGTAAGCAGGTAACATATTTCTGTAAATATAGACCAATACAAACAGACATGTTCATGTACACAAATGTACAGTACGGGGAACAAACCCGTTAATGTAAGAGCCGAGCCATAACTAAAGAGGTCGTCACCAATGAAAACACGACCATCCTTGGTTTGCGTGTGAGTCCGTAACAATCCATTTGAACTGACCTATAATTATTTTCATTACGTACCAGTCTGTGTCCACATATAATAAATCATGGTGGATCTGGACACGTTTATGTGACAGAGCATTATTGAGTATACAATAAATTACTTTTCTTACCTTGAAAATAGTACCTTAATAATTATCTTTGGAAGGGTGTTTGTTGTTTATAAGTATATAATACACATACCTACACAAATACAGCCAGTGATACATTAATGTAGCTTCAAATTTATATAGGTACCTAGGTAGCTGTATAAAATTTATATCATTTAAAATTTACCTACGAATTATCTAAAAACGTTGGTATCTAATCATGTTATAAAAACCTATGTTTCTCAAAAAAAAAATATTCTAAAAATTATAATAGTATTATTTACTAGGTGGTAGACTTGGCACTGAGTCGTCTAGGAAGTCGCAGTGTCGGATATCGTCCCGGGAAATAGAAACTTTTTGCACTTCTGTATTTCAGGATAGCTAGTAAAATTACCGGGTATAAACGACCTAACATCTGTCGTCTCGGGTGACGGGCGCAAAGCTGTGTTGACGGAAATAATGACTACGTACCGTTATTAATTTCTCGCAACACTACATCTGTCATGGTCAGTCAGGCGTATCACTTACCACCAGGTGATCTTACTGACCATCCTGATCACAATGACATAAAAAATCCCGTAAGATCGCAAAATGGAGGAGATCTACGAGTATTATATATTAAAGAGAGATACATATCTACAAAATATTATAATTTCATACATATACCTATGAGATTCTCGTGTTAATATAATTAATAATATTAACATAGTTATAGATTTTTTAAGGTTTGATAGTTGCCATTTTTATCACATTACTGTCTGAAATACTGTGGAGTGCGGTTGAATTGGGTTGAATAGTAAGGGTTGTAATGTTTTATCAATTACATTACTTATGAAGGCATGCACAAAATGTGTCTTCGTATGAAAGATAAATAAAATTGCTCATTGGAATTAACGAATTGTTAAAAAATATATCTTTTCATAAGCGACCCCCAACCAGTTGGACGGAAAACCTGGTTGACCCCTTTAGTTTCAGTAGTCCGGTTGTTGGTTCGGTTGACCTGACTACGGCAACTTTTTAGTTGCAATAGTTCAGTTCGAACTGAGCACTGGACTGTTGCTACTTATTCAATAGTAACAGTTCGGTTAAAAAACGACGGATGACCTGAAGGTGACGGATAGCAAATGGATGCCAGAGATCGGCCCGCCTGGAAATCATTTGGAGAAGCCTTAGTTCAGCAGTGGACATATTAGGCTGTAATGATGATGAAGCGTATGAAATTAACTAACATATCGACATACTGTAAACATATATTTCCGAATAATATGGCAACATCCATTAGCGATCGTAGCTACCTAATGATCTCGACGTCCATTACAAAAGTTTAAAGCTCATTCAGCATATCGATTGGACCTTTATTCTTTGGGTTTATCAAGTAATTATAGATAAGTAAATCACATAAATCACCGTGAAGGTTAGTTAAATACTCGTAAACCTTTTTAAATTACCTACGTTACCGCCCTAACGATCAGGGCAATAGTTTTTAGCCCAATTGACTTTGTACCTATCCATAAGACGGGATCATTTTATTCGTCTTAGATTTTTTTTATTTACATAAGTTTTGATTTGGTATCTAATCATGACGATGATGATGTTTTCAGTCTTGGTGACTGTTTAACTACTTCTGATTCTAGCCTTTTCACTGACGCTCTATAACTGTGTATCTAATAGCTATTAGGAGTTATAGAGCGTCGGTGGCTCAAAGAGCGTCGGTGGCTCAATGGTGTAGAATGTTGCCCTTCTACCGGGAGGGCTGAGGTTCAAATCCCGCCACGTACCAATTAGTTTCGAATTTTCGAAATTATATGTACGTTATCCGACGCTCCTACGGTGAAGGAAAACATCAAGGAAGAGATTCAAAGGTTGTGTGTGAAGTCGTCCAATCCGTACCGCGTGGACGACTAAAGCCCAATCACCCTATACGGGTAGGCTCGTGCCCCTCGGTGGGGACGTTTAATGAGATTATGATGATGATTAGGAGTTATTATTTGCAATCATGAGTCGCAATTATTTCTACTAATTGCACTTTTGCCTAAGACCAGCAGCAATTTGTGATCAACTCAGATAAACAATTATTGTTTGCCTAAGGTGATCAGTCAGCCCGAGCGTTATAGATAATTGTCGCTTTTAGGACAAATTAATAACTCTACGAGTGTGTATAAACGTTCGATTCCACGCATCATTTACTGGACAGAGGGGAAGTTAATGACGTTAAAAGTATAGATTCGTGATATATTCACAAACTGAAAAAACTGTTCCAAATGCAGCGACAGCACACACTCACATAATTATTTCGAATGAGCCTAACCTAACCTAAACAAAGAGCCTATAACTGTATTTTCTTTGGCGGTTCATTTTTGAGGCACGAGTGGCTATCTACTTAATAAATACAAATATCATTGGTGAAGTAAGAAAAATAGTCTGTCGTCTGCGCTGTCCGTAAGGAAACCTCTTATCAAAGATGATGTAGGTACCCACTTTTATTACAGCATTTGGGTAGTGACCGATGCAGCAATAGACATATAAATTGTTACTGATAAACACAAAAGGCGTTTGCTTTATATACCATAAAAAGACCGACTTCGAATGAGGGTGTCCTAGATGAACTGGGCGGCGAGTGTAATAAGCTACAGACGGATACGGAGTGTAAATTTCAAGGCTGAGAATCATGTACGCTCGCCACTTGCCTGGTGAAGGTGTATAGGCTATCTGCGGCTAACAGCAGTTAGAAATAATAACTCTTTAAAAAAAATAACAAATATGGATTTTTATATTTAGGTTATATTCTTATGACTGTGGTCCGATGGCAGTTACATAATGCATATTTCAAAGAAAGCCATATATATACCTTTCTATTTCCTTTAAATAGCCCGTGACAGTCCTCAGCTGGACAAGACTTAGACCTTTTCACCTAATAATGAAGGGTTAAGCTTCAAACTTAGATTTTTATATAAATATTATATAATGCAATTAAACACCCAGACCAACAAATTCAAAAGACGTTTTCATCAGAAATCACACTGTCCATTTAATAACTCTCATCATAATCGAGCAAACGGACTTTGTTTTTATGTATCTAGTGATTAACCCTTAGTTACCTGAATGAGTTACTTTAGCTATTTTAGGTAATAATATTACCTTCTATTGTCTAAAAACATTTTATCAACGCTTTTAAACTAACTTCATGTTTGTATGTAGCTCATTCATTACTTCACCAAAGTGTTTCGATCGAAATCCTAATGTTTCCTTTATTGTATTTTGTTCTATCAATGGTTTGTATTCGTTGTTATAGAATTGCTTTTATCTATGCCTATGGTACCATGGAGTGGAGACCCCGTCTCGGCAAACTTAGCTTTGTCCAGCAGTGGACTGCGATAGGTTGAATAGGATGGTACCATGATAAGGAAATTTCAATCTTTTTGCTAGTTTGATCTGTATGTTTTAAAATATATTGATTACAATAAAATGATGCATGATTTTTTAGTAACAAATAGTCTAGATTCATTTACCAACCCAATTGTTTTAATTTTAAAAATTATTGGTTGTTTCTATGCTATATATAGAAAGAGAAAAAAGTAGCCTGTTACTTTCCATCTCTTCAACTTTTTCATTTAAAAATCAGGCTAATAAAATATTCTGATAAAGGCTGAAGATTGGCTCAACAATTTTTTCTATAAAATACATTATCTGCGAAGGTGTTTTCATAATAAAAGCGTTAATCATCACAAGTAATTAAAACAAAATTACCCGTTACTTACATCATTCGATTTCAATGAATATCTTAGAATATCGTACTTTTACTCGCCTTAATAATTATCATCATCATTTACTTTTAAAAACGGATCGTTATCAAACGCCATAAAAGTTGTACCTTGCTGTAAATAAGTATAAATTTGGAGGCTTCAATTAGGCTGTAAATAAAAATCGATAGCTGGCACAGATAAAATAAATATACCTACTAAAGTGCCGGCCAACCGCGTAATTACCATCCTTTTATATTTACGAATATGTGCAAGGGCTAGTTATTGTTTAAAAGCAGTAAACAGAATCGTTTTTATCATCAGCTCACCGAGGGGCACGAGCCTACCCGAACGCGGGTGTATAGGCCTTTGTCGTCCACGCGATTTTACGCACATTGGTATGTGGCGGGATTCGATCCTACGCCCTCCCGGTAGGAAGGCAACAGTTTACACCATTGAGCCACCGACGCTCCAGAATCGTTTTAATAAAAAACAATTTTAATAAAAATAATAAATCAATATTTTTAATGTTATAATACAAAATATTGCCACATAGATATTTTTGTTAATAAGTTAGTTAGGTTTAAAAGATTGTTAAATGAGTGAGATTTATATCTATCAGTTTTATTTAATGTTACAATGATATTGTTGGTGTTAAATTAAGAATGATACATAATTTCTAAGCGACACTATATTATTTAATTAGTGAAAACTGTTTTGGCTACTGTTTTTGTTAACTGTTTGGTTTAAATGTGCTACAAAATGATGTTTGTCTTCCAAATAAATAAAAAGATTTATAATAATAATCTTATTAAAAATCAAGTTATTGTACAATATTAAATAAAAGACGTCAAACGATTTTTCTGTTAAACGATTATATGAAAATAATAATCGATTATCAGAAATTTCAATTATTTTCTAACGTCCCTACTGTAATGTAGCGTTATATATGTAAAACAACATAGTTTCATTTAAATAGCTATAGTAAACTACAAAGTATAAAGCCGTTAAAAGCAATTAATATTTACGCGAGGTATAGCTGTAATCCGGCTCGAAGGACCAACTTTGTAATGTAACTAATACCAGTTCGTAGCATTAACTTTGTAACCTAAATTGATCCACTCGATCAAATTACTTAATGTACGAAATTGTAGTTAGGTTTTAAATTTTTAATATATGGAAAACTTTCTTTATAGATAGACATCAAATATAAAAAGCTTTATTATGGCGAACGATGTGGTAGCTAACTATAATAACGGCGGGTTCAATCCCCGTGCAGTACTAACATTTGAGTGCAGGAACATGTCTGTTATCAGCTCATACGTCCCCGCCGAGGGGCAGCAAGAGCCTTTCTTTTAAGGATCTATAGGGGTCGTCCACGCGGGGCCGGTGTGGATTGGCCGATTTCACGCACAGTCTTTGAATCTCTTCGCAGGCGTGTGCAGGTTTTGCCACCATGAGCGTCGGATAAACGTACTTATAATTTCAAAAATTACTCGGTGATACTGAGTCGTGTAGGTAGGTATCGCCGCAGTGTCAGAACTGTCAGATATCAGTTATATGCACTTTGAGAAATAAGACTGCTTTGCTCTATTGTGTTTCGTGATGAGGGCACTGTAGCTAGTGAAATTACCGGGTATAAGAGACCTTACATCTGTTATCTCAGGTGACGGGCGCAGTGCGTCATCGATGGAGAATAATAACTGTCTATCAGTTGTTGGGGTCTTTCAATGCGGCTCTGTCATGGTTAGGTGTATCACTTACCATCAGGCGAACGTCCGGACTGTACTGTTCACTTCGTAACATAAAAAAGAATCGAACGTGGCGTTTGTTCAACTTACACCCTCCAGATCGAAAGGCAACAGTCCACACCAATTAACCACCGATGCTCTGGCTAGGCTAGTAGGCAATATTAAAGAGCTGCTAGGCTGGTAGAATAAATTGAACTCACAAGGCCGGGTGGTCCTGTCAGTGTGTGCGTCTTCCCGCTCCCAGTCTGGCCGTAGCAAAACGCTGTGCACGAGAACCCTTCCACTGCCATCTCAAGCAGCCTCTTCACACCAGAATATTCCAAGATATCTTCCTGTAACATTAACAAATATCATTGCCTGCACCTTACTTCTCTTAGAACCAGCAATCGTAAATCAAAAAGCACCTCTCTCCCGTATGTAGCAAACATTTTTATAAAAACGGCATCGGAATTGCTTCAGCCAAACGCGTAATCGCGGATAAAACATACATACATACTAACAGGTCAAACTGAGAAACTCCTTTTTTGGAAGTCGGTTATAAAGTACATTGACCTTACTTATCAAAACACAGAAATGTGTTGTATGGTGTAATATGTAGTTGAGAAGTCCACTATTACACTAAGGGTTGCGGGTGCGATCTTCGAACAGTACAAACATTTGTACGCAAGAATATGTCTGTATGTATTAGTCAGGGTGTTATATTATGTAGGTTATTTACAAAAAATATGTGAGTATGTTTGTAACTTGTTAAGTACAAATAGTCCAAGCCCTTTGTTTAAATTTGGTCTAGATGGATATGTGAATTTTGGTATGATATTTATTTATTAAAAGTTGTAAGATACCCATGAAATTGGTTTGTTTTAAGATTTTACGTAATGTCGTTTACCTGTGTGGCAGCTGGTTCAAAAACCACGTTGTAAGAGAAAACCTTTGACTTCTGCCCTGGAGCGGTGTTATGGCATATCACCTGTCCCTTTCCAGGGAACTCGAGGATTTGGCGTTCACCAGACGACTTCTCTTTGCTGTTCAGAGGGCGAATCCTGCAAAATGAATATGCCTATGAAATTTTGTTTCAATTTACGTTGTTTGCCCTTCATTTCGACTACCATCTAGGATGGTATTTTTAAAACGCATGATAAGCACTGGACCAGCGTGGTGGATTATACCCATACTATGTGGGAAGGCCCGTCCCTGCAGTGGCATAGGCTGATGAAGATCTTGTTTCTATCCTGTATATCTTATTTTAGATTTCATAGGCATTGGATAGCAAGTTGGACTGGAATAATGCTTGTCATGTACATCGCAGGACCGATGGCCATTGCTGCAGATGAGAGTATCTTGGCAAGTGTACGCAGGATGCAAAGTTCTCGAGTAATGTTTATCAAACGGGAAAGGAAGCATTACCCAACCCCTGAATTGGTTAAGGTGGCCGGTTGCCGATGGATTTTGATCGCTAGTAATCGGTACGCATGCAAGTCTTGATGGAAGAGAAAGTTGAACTGAGAAGAAACTCATCATCAGCTCATTAAACGTCCCCACCGAGGGGCACGAGCCTACCCGTATAGGGTGATTAGGCCTTAGTCGTCCACGCGGGCCCAGTGCGGATTGGACGACTTCACACACAACCTTCGAATCTCTTCGCAGGCGTGCATGAAGGTTTCCTCACGATGTTTTCCTTCACCGTAAGAGCGTCGGATAACGTACATATAGTTTTCGAAAATTCGAAAATACATTGGTACGTGTCGGGATTTGAACCTCAGCCCTCCCGGTAGGAAGGCGACAGTCCACACCACTGAGCCACCGACGCTCTTCATATTGAGAAGAAACTCAATATGGGAATATGACCGTGATAACTTAAATTAAAGTTATTACACCAGCCTAAGAACTACAACGCAAGGGCGGGCTTGTCCAAAAATCGATTCCTTATCAAAAGAATATGTCAACAACCCCACAGCGGTTGGGCGATTGAAAGCATCGATACAACTATCAAACCTTTAATTAAAATTGAAGTTTGGTCGTTTGCGGACCCGTTGGTGGTCACATTGATTTTAAGGTTTAGAATTATCGTTTTTATATTAAAGCAAACATTTATAATAAACAGTCGGTCGGTCGGGCAATCAAGCCCTCTTAAAATATACTTTATGAGGGCTTGATGGCGTAGCAAAATGCGATAGTGCTGCCACCTTAGCCCTTTTGGAGCTAGATCAGATCAATACAGTGTGTCATACCTGACTACAACGTTAATATTGTCTTCATCACCATTGAGGGTAGTGCTGGAGCCTCGGGTGCTTCTATCGACGCTACCAGCTCGACTGCTGCCACTGGAACCAAAGATTTAGAATTAGCGCGCTACGCTGGAACAATGTTTCTTGGTAAAGTACAGAAAGCATTCCTTAGATTTTTATACAAGAGACAATTTGGCTATTACCCATTTATGTATCCAACAAATTTTATTTTAGGATGTCTGGGGTACAACTCGCTTGAGGTGAGGCGAAAGTTTAATATGATATTATTGGCTCTTAAAATGCAGCACGGTGAAGGAAAACATCGTGAGGAAACCTGCGTGCGCCTATGAAGAGATCCAAAGGCTGTGCGTGAAGCAGGCCACTCTGGGCCCGCGTGGACGACTAAGGCCTATACCCTTTACGGATAGGCTCGTGCACCTCGGTGATGACGTCAAAAGAGCTGATGATGATGAATATCGAATCAATTCTAAAGCTCTCGCACATATGATATCACTTGACTAAATTTTTGGGTGGCACTAATCATTCTGAGATATAAATTCGTCATTATTTTAATATTTCCATTCTATTTTCGTAAGTTTTACATTGACCAACAAAATATACGTCCGCACGTCATCAGATAAGTAAAATCGATGAGTCGACCAGGGGACGCAATCATTTCTATAAACAATGCAATTTGTGTCTATTGACGTGAAGTAATGGCCGTCAATAACCAGGGGGGTTGCCGTCATATCTCTTAAAACAGTGTTACAATAATTACTTTGTCTTTTCTGGTACAATAATGCGGACGTATCAGTATAACAATACTGTTTTAAGAGATTGCGGTAACCCCCCAGGGCCTCTATTCTACAAAATATGACATTAAGACACCTTATAATACAACTGTTAATTTTGTCATCACAAGCTCATTATACGTGTCCACCGAGTATAGGCCTTAGTCGTCCACGCGGGCCCAGTGCGTGTTAGACGACTTCACGCACAACCTTTGAATCTCTTTGCAGGCGTGCGCAGGTTTTCCTTCACCGAAAATTTGAAAACACATTGGTACGTGGCGGGAGGGGCTGGTTCAAACCTGCGCCTGTAAATTTGGTATTCGGGTTCAACTTTAATGTTATTGGTTTAAAATGGCAATCGTTTAGTAGAATGAATAGGTTAATGGTATAACCAATTAAAACCTACCATGAAACACTATAAATCGTGCTAAATTTTACTATTAAGGAACAATACTTAACTATCCTTGACTACCCATTTAGTGTGATGGTGGAGACGTCGGCTACTAGGTACTCGTACACCCACGGTTCAGGGTTCGATCCCGGGCAGTACACATATGTGTCTGCATGAACATGTCTGTTTGTATTGGTCTGGGTGTTTTCTATGTGTAATATTTACATATTACGTATTCGTATTTACAAAAAAAAATGTGTTCATGTATGTTTAACCGTTGTTTAGTACCCATAACAGGTTTAGTGAAGCTGTAAAGGCCATCTGCGGCCATCAGCAGTAGTCAGTTCGAATAAAAATAAAATAAACCCATTACAGGCTAAATGCTTAGTTTGGGACTAGATAGCGCTGTCTAAATGTCAGTGAATATTTATTTATTTATAAGCGAATTTTAACATTAGCTGAATTGTGACCTTGGATTAACACATACTATCTTCGAATTCTACTTAGCGGGTAAAACGGCGGTGCGCTATGTCTGGTTATATCTTAATATGTGAATTAATAGTTCATTTCTATGTTTGCAATGACCTAATAGATACTGACCCATTCACCTTGATCGTTTCCCTTTGAACATAACAACACAATTACCCTTTTTGCATATTAAAGTTATACTGGTTCCGTCGAATAAAATATTCAAAGATGGCTTTGCCTTTGCACATAAAATAATTCAATAAAATTTTGATCATGACGCGTCATTAACTCATTACGCATACTACATTCATAATGACATGTAGCGAGCGACGTGATTATGAATGAAAATTCTGCCCAACTGACTTTTGCCGCGGACACTTTGAGTAAGATTGCATCTAGTTAATTATTTGTTTATCTGAGAGCCTTATGCATTTGTTGAAGGCTATGTAATTGAATGAGCATTAGTCAGTTAATAGGAACGTTTTAAGATACGACGGTCTATGCATTCTATGAGCAGCAGTCAGTTAAAAAAACGCACGTTTTTAAATACAACATAAAATGCTTCTATTAATATTAAGTAAAACAACAGTCATGATTATCAGCATTGCAATGCAGGGCACAGGTTTTCCACAGTATATGGGGTCAAAATCAGCAGTTGTCTTGATGTTGTCTTATATTAACTTACAAAAGCTTTTTGTAAATATGTATGTATAGGAATTATTTTATTTTCTTAGAACTTTTGTCGTAGCACCCAGTTTTCAGGGAGCCTCTCTCTCTGTAGCGGATAGTATTGGAATCCTCGGTATTGAGATTTCTAGTAAGGTCCAATTCAAGCGTCATTTGGAGGACAAAGCCAAACTAGCTGGCAAAAAGTTGGGTGTCCTGAACAGGTCTAGGCGGTTCTTCGCATCGAGCCAGCGACTTGTGTTGTATAAAGCTCAAGTGCGTCCTCATGTGGAGTACTGTTCTCATCTCTGGGCAGGCGCCCCTAAATACCAGCTTGACCCATTTGACGCTTTGCAAAGACGTGCTGTCCGAATTGTCGGTGATTCTGATCTCACTAACAGTTTAGAGTCTTTGGAATTCCGGAGAGACTTTAGCTCTCTTTGTGTATTTTATAGGCTTTTTCATGGTGAGTGCTCCAAGGAACTGTTTGATATCATGCCGGTGTCACCGTTTTACCATCGTACGACTCGACGCCGAGCTAGGGTCCATCCATACCACCTGGAAACTTTCGCTTCCAAAACCGTTCGTTTCCAGCGATCGTTCCTTCCGCGTGCGTGCAAATTATGGAACGACCTCCCAGCCTCGGTGTTCCCTAATAACTACGACATGCCCTTCTTCAAACGAGGTTTAAAGAGAGCCCTTTCCTCTTGATAGGCAGCGGCATGGCTATGCCCTTAGCATTGCAGTTGTCCATGAGCGGCGGTTACCGTTTTCCATCAGATGGGCCGCCAGCTCGTCTGCCTACATAAGCAATAAAAAAACACTTATAAAATGAATTATTATTAAACTTATAAAATATACACTGACTTCTGAATATCAATGCCAGCTGTTTGTTGACGCCCCACGTCTTGAAATTTCCACCAAAACATTAGATTTAGATTGTCAGCTGTTTTTTAATGACCTCGACCATAGATACTTACAATTCTAAAACTATGTCCTCGACAGCCATTAACAAAATGTCGAAGGACAAAATAAGTTACTTTTAGTTTGGACTAAAGTAATTTACGTAATGCTCTTGTAAAAGATACCTTATACATACGTTATAACAATGATGCTTCAACATTTATCAAATTTATATTTTTTATATTATTACCTACGTCAGATTAAAAAAATATTTTCACCAACGATAATCTTCGCGATGGTGCCGTAAGAGGTAGCTTAAGTTATAACATTTCTTTTGTGCTTTTTCTTATTACCTAACCTGGACAGGACGATCGGTACGCTCACCTGGTGGTAAGTGATACGCCTGACCATGACAGATGCAGTGTTGGCGAAATTAATAACAATACCTGTAATTTTTTTCGACAACACTGCTCTGCGCTCGTAAGGACAGATGTTAGGTCTCTTATACCCGGTAATTTAAGCTACAGTGCCCTCATCCCGAAATACAGAAGTGTAAAACACTCGTATTTGACGGGACGATATCTGGCATAACGGGGGTACCTACCGAGACGACTCAGTACCGAGTTTACCACCAAGTGAATAACCCGCCTGTCAAACGTGGAGGTTATGGCAAATTCTTCATTACCGGGGAGGAGGCCCTTAGTCCATTTATTAGTGGATCGTCATATTTTTTTCCTCATCACCAAATTTATAGCCTTATATGTGCTGCGAAACGAAGGCCTTCCCTAGTGTTTTTTGTTTTGTAATTAAAACGAACTAAAGTTAATCACGTAATAGCAGGCACAAAATACGTCCACGATACGCCCGTTTCATAAATTATTCAAATGGTTTTCCCGCGCTTTCAGCTGTCAATCTGAAGTGACAAGCGGCGCACACGGCATCATGGCTACCAAATGTCAAGGCCTAAGTGGCCAGTGTGAAAAAGGTTTTATTTCAAGTTTGGTCTTGGAATTTCGAATCTTAACAACTGCACAAGCACAAGGATGTTTTGTTTTTATTCAAGATTGACGTATGGCCCTAGTCTCGCCTGGTGGTAAGCGATGACGAGGCCGATGGTGATAAACGGTTTTAAGTATTAAGAATTTCCCTTGCGGTGCCAACCAGTCCGGACGGTCAGTTTGCTCACCTGGTGGTGATACACCTGACCGTAACAGATGCAGTATTAAGGGGAATTATATTTTAGTAAAAAATATTCAAATGGAGAATCACTACGAAGTTCGACAGTGAATTTTTTTGTGAATTACTTTTCCTTGTTGTGCGATGTAATCTTAACCAAAACAGGTCAGTACCCATAGACAATAGAAAAAGAAACACAATATTTACCCCATTAGGATCAAGGTTGGATTTAACAAAGTCTATTTACCACCTGAATAAGCTTTCTTATTGGCTGCCTGAGTGGTTTTGGGGGTCGCCACCCGTGGATCATTGTGTGCCTTTAATTAGAAGTTCTACTGAGGATGACTTGCGATTACGCTGCCGACTTTATCAGAGGTTTTCGGAAAGGTTCGATGAACAGTTTGTTCCTGGTGTTCAATTGCTGAACAAATATTTATGTACTAATATAATAATGAGTGTCGGTGGCTCAATGGTTTTGCCTTCTGATCTGGATGGTTCAAATCTTACCAAAGCATGTGTTTCCGAATTATCGAAATTATATGTACGTTATCAGACGCTCTTACGGTGAAGGAAATCATCGTGAGGAAACCTGCGTCTCCACGTCTGCGAAGAGATTGATCGTGAAGTCGGCCAATCCACACTGGGCCAGCGTGGACGACTAGGGCCTATACACCCTATACGGGTAGGCTCGTGCCCCTCGGTGGGGACGTTTAATGGGCTCATTGTGATGATAATAATGTAAATTAGTGATCTCAGTCCTTAGATAAATAAAAAACTAACTAGATGCAAATCACGAAGAAATATCAACCAAAAAATGTCCAAAAAGAGAAGACTAAATCAAAGTCGAAAATATGATTCTCGATTTTGGCCTATATTTATGGTAATCAATTGACTTCCTTGCATTACTTTTTAAAAAATTTCTGATCCATTAACAATCTGTAGCCATCTATATTGCCGATAAAGGTACGGAACCTAACATTTTCGCGTTAAACTAAACAAAACACGCAAACCGCCGCTTATGCAAAGTGAGTGCGAGTGGCTAAATAATTCAGTAAATTTCAGCTGAAACCGGGTGAATCGTACAAATTGACCACTTCGGGGAAAACGTGATAAGTGACGTCATTTCTTAATAATGTGCGTGAGACACCCTTGTTCGTTGAAGCTGTCAAGGCCATTATGGGCAAAAAATAAAGTCAATATAACTGCTTTTTCATTTCATACGAAGAAAGAGAAATTAATAACAATAATAAAAACGTTTATTTAGGGTATTTTAAATCAGTACATGTACATATGAACAAATCAATCATCGGTTCTTCACTGTTACTACATAGTATAAAACAAAGTCGCTTTTTTGTCCCCATGTCCCTATGTCCCTATGTGCACTTAAATCTTAAAACCTACGTATATTTTTGCCTAAATATTTTGATGCGTTTTTTATAAATAAATGGAGTAATTCAAGCGGAAGGTTTATATGTAATAACTTCATTAAATAATGGAGAATTACTGTTATTTTTTTGGTTTCTAATGTGATATCGTAAATGATTTCATTTATTTTGTTTACATTGCAAACGCAGGCTGAACCCTACAAGATTTATTAAAATAATGTACTAAGTATTGTACACATCGTAAAGGTCTACAGAAAACTCCGCGATGGTATATAGATATCCCACAATGTCATTTTTTTGTAATTTACTTTTAAATTCACCAATACAGCATATTTTATCCTTACCCAATTAAATACCTTAAATAAATTGTTGATTTAATAGAGATCTATTTGGCCCTTTACAGCATATGATTTAAATTATTTTTTAAATTGCGGTACGTAGCGTTTGCGGCGGTACCGGCCCACCAGGCAGGCGGGAGAGTGCCTATTACGAATATCACCATGGCACCCTTGCGAAGCATGGGTGGGTCGCTAGTAGTCTAATAAATTGAAAGTTAGATACAAATTTGTCGCCACTCAACTTATAATGTAGAGGTGCCTACCAAACACCTCTACTAATTCATAGAACTTAAATTTAGAATCGTGAAACTAAGAATTTAGCGGATACACATGTAATTTACTTGAAAATTATTATACGATGGGTGTGCCATTGAAGTTGTTATGAGCCATAGTGTCCAACCTAACACCACGATACTAACACTGTTAAAGATTCGCTAGTAATCGAATAATGCAAATAATGCAAGTTGGAGTTTTTGTACGAGTATCATCAGTTTTCAGTTTCATTACTGGTAAAATTCATTATATTTTCTATTTAGTAACACGTAAGTTGGTTTTCTAAGCTGACACAATAACAGGTGGGTCATTAATCTTTAACCCGTAATCGCTTTACTTATCCGATACGCTTCTGAACAATTGCGTGAGGTATGAAGGGTGGGATTACTCAATGGTGACGTCATCGACTGCCGGCATAAATAACACTAATTAAGTATTACTTTTAAAGATTCATTGTGAGCTACAATATTTGTAATTCCAAATAAAATAATTAATTAACAAAAGCATGAGTAAAGCCGTAAGTAAGTGCTTATTAATTTATTTAATACTTTACTGAATTTAACATAAAATTAAAAATTAAAAATATAAATAAATATTAAACAAGTGTAGCTATTAAGATTACCGGGTATAAGAGACCTAACATCTGTCGTCTAGGGGACGGGCGCAAGGCAGTGTTGCCGGAAAATAATGACAGATACTGTTATTAATTTTCGCCAACACTGCATCTGTTATGGTCAGATGTATCACTTGCCACTAGGTGAGCGAACTGACCGTCTCGTTCACTTTATAACAAAAAAATGTCTTAACAATAATTAGCTCGTAAAATTACCGGGTATAAAAGACCTAACATCTCACATGTCTCGGGCGCAGAGCAGTGTCAACGGAAAAATAATGACTACCTACTATTATTTATTTCTTCAACATTGCTTCTGTCATGGTCAGGCGTATCACTTACCACCAGGTGAGCACATTGACCGTCACGTTCACTTATATCATAAAGAAACAAAAGCCCAACGTTTACCTGCCATTCCTTGACCTGCCCAGGCTGTCGTCGTCTTTGCCCCAGGTTTTCCCGAGGGCGGGAAGCTCCACAGAGCTGGTACCTTTCACCAGACCTCCTCCCGGCTGCTCAGTGCTTCGTGCTTTACGCGTGCGCAGTTCCTTGCCTGGTAATAAATATTAATTAATGCTAAGCCAAACAATTCAACTATGCAAGGTGGTAGAAAAAGTATGGATTCTTGATATGCTCACAAAACAATTGAAAAAAGTGTTCCGAATGCAGTAACAGCACACATACACATATTTCGAACACATTTACCTAAACAATAGAGTACAAACTGTACTCTCTTCGGCGGTTCGTTTTTGAGGCACGGGTGGCGTATCTACCTTTATATGTACAGAATATCATTAGTATGCACTTTTATGTCGGGATGAGGTCACTGTAGCTAGTGAAATTGCCGGGTTACGAGACCTAACATCCAGCGTCTTCGTGTGACGGTCGTAGGGCGGTATTGGTGAGAAATAAATAAATACATATCCACTGACTTTCACACAGCGCCATCTAGCCCCAAGTTAAGCGTGAAGCCTGTATTAAGGGTACTTAACAACGGAAAATATGGTTTAACAAGTAATTTAACGTATAGTGTACACAATAAATGTTCTATTGTGTATGGCGTCTTAAGGCTTCTTTGGCGGTCTAATATTTTTGCTAGACTTAAACTCTAAAATAAAAAAACTCCATTTGTACATCAAATAATTGTAATAAATAAAGGAAGAAGTACGGTCGTTACTCGTTCGTCTGTTGGTTCTTTACAGAACCCATCCTTAGTCGTAAATTTGTAATATTTACATTAATTCGCTAAAATCGTTTTGGTTCGACATCCATAATGGTTACGGCTAAGGAGTGGAACTTTCTGACGATCATTTTGATCTTTACGATAATTTAGATCTGAACATTTTCAGGACAAGAGTGAGCAGGCTGTTACTAGATATACGTAACCCATATTTGGTTGCATCGTCATTTCGCTATACAACACAAGCCAAACAATAAAAGTTTCACTAAACAAAAAATAAAAAACAAAAACAGTTCGTTCAAAGTTTGGAATACAATTTTTAAAATACAAGACAGCCTTGTTGTGACAAAAACAAACAGATGACTAAGCTCCCATGGTATGGTGTCATTATTACATTACCACTATTACCAATTCGGCCCAATTTTACGTGTATTTCATTCAAGTATTCCCATTTAATATTAATTGTCTATGGTCATGGTTAATTGTACTGCCTGCCGAAATAGCACTACCAACTTTCATTTTGTAAATACCTGATGAAAGCTACATACTATTTAGATCATCATCATCTTTTATCAGCCCACTGTAGGGCACAGACTTTCCCACTCAGCATAGCTATGGAGACATTAGGCCGTAATTCACCACGCGGGAATAATACTAATTGGTGGGTGTTACCGGCTACCATCCTAAGAACGTAACCGGGACCGACGGCTTAACGTACCCTCGGAAGCACATAATCATCCTCATTATTTGGACAATCAGGCGTGAATCACCTACGAAAATTGCTTACAAAGTCCTAACCTAACTGGAAAAAATCGCACAAAGTGACTGTTCTCAACGGAATTCAATTCACATGACCCACGAATCACGCAGCCTAATACTGTGCCTACTAGACATAGGAGTCAGTTATGTAGATATTGAATTATTCTTTTGTAGACTTGGCCCGCACCTCATGGCCTTTACAGCTTTGTCGTACAAGTGTCAGGTAGACCTCGTCCTCAAAAAAAAGCAACCTAAGGTCGTCCTAGAGTGGATCACGAACTTCGGCTAAAGGAGCTGTAGAGATATGTGGGGACAAAAGCATCCCGGTACGTCATCATATATTTACTGGGCAGCTAAGGCTTCACGTCTGGTCTTAGATAAACAATATACTTACATTAGATTTTGCATCTAGCAAAATCCCATTCAAAAAGTGTCCACGGCAAAAGTCTACCCATCGCGTCAGTTGGGCAATATTTTCATTCATAATCACGTCGCTCGCTACATGTCATAGTGACATATTTGTATGCTCGTGCTTTTGATTTTGTATATGATGACGCGTTTAGGTCAATATTTATTGAATAATTTTATGTCATAAATGTAACAATAAGTTAACTTAAAAGGTTTCATCAAAATCAATAAGCATTTAGCTTACGTTTAATCACGCATGTCATTTATATTTTTCATGTGAACTTTTTGCTGTTGGTCACAGATGGCCTTTACAGCTTCACCGGGCAAGTGACGAGCGTAAATGGCTTTAAATCTAAGCATGCATGCTGTAGCACGTATTTGATAATTAAAAATCCAATGAAGCAAATCTGTCTGGAAACTATTTAAGGTGTCCTCGACCGGAATACATTTAAAGAAACTTACGACTGTCTCACATTCCATAATACTTTAATGTATTAGGGCCAAATTGTTTTCAGTTTTGAACACCTCCCCTAATTTATTATGCATTAAACTGAGATATCGAACGTTTATTTATTTTTAGGATCGAAATAATTTGTTTAATGATTATCAATCGCATTAAAGATCGAAATGAAATGTGTCGTCAGATTGGAAAAAAGTTGCTATTTTAGATCTATGTCAACATGCCTTTAGCCACTGAGCTAATTTTGACAAAAAAAATTATTTTAACTTCTCAAACACAGGCTATCCAAATATAACACTGGCATTCTTCTAAAACATAACTTTTACATAATCGATTCCAACTTTGAGAACAGAATTTCCAACTAGTACTAGTATAAACACAACCTTTTAATTGTCTACGGACTCGGTAAGTATGATTTAAAGTAAGCTAAGTTAAATGCCACGGTAACCGCAGTTTCTGCGTAAACCCATCTGTCACTTGTAACCGAATTTCGTTAATCTTGGAAAAATCTGGAATCGGTGACAAAAGGTCTGTGGTAGTTTGTATAGCCCCGAAAAACATATTAGGTTAGTTATAATCAACCATTATACAAACTGTGAATGATTTTATGATGCTTAACCTGATGGCTATGGGTAATTACCTCCACGTGTAGTAGCGACGAGTGTCTCGGCCGACTTGGAGAGACTCCTCGCAAGGGCCGAAGGCAAGGCCCGCATGGGGGTCGCCTGCCGGTGCTGGTACACCATGCCAGAGTTCATCGGGCGGAACAACTGGAGATTCTTCAACGCCATCACCTAGCCCGTTGGGCATTTTCGTTTGCTGGACTTAAAACTCCTTGGGCAGTATCGAACTTTTTTCATTGCACAGTATTTTTTGTCTGTGGTCAAAACGCACCCGTTTTGCGTTTGATATATTAAAAGTAAATGTCAATTGGAAAATATATGTTCAAAACTTGAATTCCAAATCAAAGTCAACTTTTGAAACAGTTCACTTTATCAATATACTAATATAACCTTGATTCAGTCTTTCAGCTTGTTCTAACAAACACACTTTTTGAAGACTACAGGCTCGCAAGTTGGTAACGAGGTTTAATATAGAAAAACGAACTGATAACTTGTTAACAACTAACAAATATGTGGGCAAAGACCATTAATTTTAGTTGACAGGTGAAAATGTCGTATTTATTCTTATCTTCTCATATCTGTTTTCACTTTTGTACTATTTAACAAAAACCTATCAAGCTTGTTAATTCTTTTGGAAAACCGCGCGAATAAATGTTGTGTTATTAATGATATTATCTGTGGTTACTTATAACGTAATGATAGCACCACAGGGTCAAAAGCAGGGCCGTAGGGCTGATTGTTATAATAATCGATGTCGTCTTCGGGTCAGTGTCATGTGAATATGCACGTGTCAAATCTTGCAGTAAAAATAATATGAAGGAGTAACCGTCAGTTTTTATAAGAAATTTTCCAGGCCACTTTCACCATTAAATTTATTCACAAGTGACAATATCGTTTGACAGTAGTTAATCAAATTACGGTATGGAAAACGCGGGAAATTAATGAAGAATAAAATGGCGGAACGGGTGGTCCGTGCGCGCGCCCCTCACTTACTGAATAGTTTCAGAGTTTAGTTGGGGTGATTTCTATGGGGCTATTTCACCATTAAAGCATAAGGCCGATAGTGCGGCGTGTGTGGGGTGGTAAATGACATTCCCTCGTTTCACATGCGACGTTATGACACGATCCTGATAACGTCGATGTAACTGGTATGTGATTTACACGCCAATTAAATTCCTTCTATAGTTATTGGGTATAGATTATTTATTAACAATTTTAAATTTTTATGGTCAGTGATGGACGATAGTGTGTTTAAATACTATTTTATTTAGTAAGCGTACACCTACTTTGATTTTAATGACTTGCAACTGTTTCTTTTTTCTGTGGCTTAGGGCTGGCAAGTGTTCATGAGCGCATTGACGCTTGATTCAAGTGATTTTGATTGTTTTCCTTACTAAAAACCTTGAAAGGTTTTTAGTAAAAAGTAAAGATTACTTTTAACACGTATTATTGAAATTTCCATGATGTGAGTGTAGCAAAGGATTACGATTATGCTCGTCAACACTGTCTTCCAAAACAAAAAAAAATGAAATATTAAATTAAATCATCAACATCTTCAAGAGACACGACTTTGTTATTGTCACCGTCATCATAATTTATGTAATTTTATACCTTAATTTATAAATATTCTGAAATTCAAAACAATTCCAAATGTATAAATGGTTTTAAATGTATTTGAATAAAAACAAAACTTCTCATCAGTGTATTTACGGCATATTGAAGTTTAAATACTTTAGTATCTTATCAGCCCGTATTGAACGAAATGTTTAAAAGTATCGAAACTGCAATATTCCGGATTGGGTCTTGAATGTGCAATTAAAGTTTTATTCAATAACTGTAAAACATTTACAGTTAGTTCGTAAAGAAAACAAAAAAAAAAAACGTCACTAACTCTTTGACCGCCACGATTTATACGCTTTTAAAGCGGAAAGCGGAGGACCGGGATATCTGGCGCAAAGGAGACCTATGTCCAGCAATGGACTGCGATAGGTTGAATATTAAACATAACCTAAAATCGCTTCGTCAAGTTACGTAGAAGCGCGGCCGCCGCACGGAGCAAAATGACATTATTTTTCTAAATAAAAAAGCTTTTTACAAAATAAAAGTAACCTTTGTTATTCCTTATTATAAACCAAACCTATCAAAAAAAGTCCCGTCTAAATCTGTCGAGCCATTTCAGAGATTACCCGGAACAAACAAACAGACAGATGAACGGACAACGAGTAAACAATTTAAATATATTGTTTTGGTGTATATACCGTATATACATTCATCATGAGACAAAATGGTTATTCCAATATTACTAACAGACACTACAAATTTATTTATATCTATAGATGGTAAAGCCTGTGCCCTGTATTGGTACATTTTAGGCTGGTTTATCAATAAAAGTAAGTAAGAACGCACCATAATTCAACGTATACGCCATGCTCGAACGTTATTTGCTTACGCCCGTAGTTTTGTGCCCTACGGTAAATTGGCTCAGTAAATTATTGAGTCGTTCGAATGTCTTTCACACTACCGGTGATTTCGATATTTGACAGCTTCCAAAGAATTGGCTTCAGTACTAAACAATGCATGGCGTTTAAAACAAAAGGAACATGCACATTTGTGTTTATTAACAAGGGTTTAGGTGCTTTCAAAGGACCGGGATACCTGGCGTAAAATGGGGGAGACCTATGTCCAACAATGGACAGCGATAGGTTGAAGAAAGAAGTGCTTGCAAGAAAAGTTGAGTCTTTTTCTTCTCTTCATTTACCGAGCTTGTTCAACGGGTGAACATGTTTTGCTCAAACGTTGATTCGTTTTCGACTTGGAAATAATCCGTGAAAGAGAGACCTTGAACCCTTTTTGTTTTACATCGTGAGAGCGTCGGTGGCTTATTGGTGTGGACTGTTCCTGACCTTCCGATCTGGAGGGTGCAGGTTCAAATCTCGCCACGTAGCAGTGTGTTTTCGAAATTATATGTTTGTTTTCCGACGCTCTTACAGTGAAGGAAAGCATTATGAGGAAACCTGCGCACGCCTACAATAAATTCAAAGGATGTCTGAGTCAATTTCACGAGTTGACTCAGGCCTGTACACCCTGTATGGGTAGCCTCGTGCCCCTCGGTGGGGATGTTTAATGAGCTGATGACGATGGTATTACATACTTACTGTCATGAATAGCAAAATAATCTCAACGCTTGGCAGATGTGGTCTTGGCATTCTTGGCAAGCGTAGCGTAGGACGCCCTCCGGCCCGATGGACCGACGATTTGCGAAAGGTTGCTGGTGGAGGCTGGATGAGGAAAGCGGAGAACCAGGATATCTGGCGCAAAATGGGGGAGACCTATGTCCAGCAGTGGGCTGCGATAGTTTGAAGAGAGAGAGAGATCTTCCACCCTGACTAGATGGACCGAATGAGTTGCGAAAGGTCGTAGGCAGGCTGGAAAATAATACTCTAGCACAATATAGAAAAGTCCAAAATCCTGGACTCCAATAAGTTGGAAAGAGAGGGAAATAAAATTTATTCATTTTGTATTGTATTCATAAAATATTATACATATTATATATTTCGTATTGTATTCATATCACATACTAAAAATGTATGGATTTCCATTAATCAAACAACTTGGATCCAATCAAGCAATATCAATAATTAAATGTGAGACAAACCATGGATATTATTTCTGAACATTTATTATGTACGTGGCACAGGTAAGGGCAGGACAAGGGTGCAGGGGTGTGGGTCAGTGACCCTTTGGACACTGACCATTGATTTTCCATAATGACGCTCATAACGCTTCTTTAGGATCAAAGTGACATAAGTCGCAAAATCGCTAGATTACATCAAATCCGATCATACAGATACTACTACGATTTTCTAAGGCTCCCATAAATTTTTGGTTAGCCTACATCAGATCCTGGTTTCTTTTTAATGGTAAGTACCACCATTCGGATAACACACATACAATATAATATATAGGCGTATATATCTACGTCGAAGTAAGAAAACTCTTGTTATAAAAGTCGTTTAAAAAGCGGTTATTTTAATTTTTCATTGCAAAGAAATATGCTGATTATATATATTTATATGAATTTTGAGTTATGTCCCTTACTTTTCTAACTAAAACTTATTTTACGAGTATGACATGTGACACCACATTTATTGCGGTAAATGACACGGCTGGCAACGCTGGCAATCATGGCTGGTAATATAATAATACACATAGAGACTATAATAAACTATTATGTTAAATAAAATATGATGTCGTTTGTGGTAAGACACAATTTTTTTTTCCTAAAGTTATTTGAGGCCCAATGGCCTCGATTCATATCTTCAGTTCATCTAGATAAAGTTGGCTTACGCTTTTTTATTCGAGAACTTCTACGCCCAACGCGCCACCAGTTCTTTACAATTTTAATAGTATAGATTATAAAATTTTTCATGTAAATGTAAAGAAAATCACATAAGGTATGCTTTGTGAAAAAGATATCAGATCTCATGAAGAGCCAAGCTTCTGAATCTACACGGCCTCAATCTAAGTACCTTACTTCAACAAATGCTACATATCAGAAAATGTATGGTTTCGCTACCTTCATGAGGCGATGCGAATACTTATAGTTTCTGATCGGAAATAAATTCGAGAAAAGGTAGGAAGTGCTCTTGCGCTTCACTTGGATCATCTTTGCGATTTTAACTACTTATCCAAAGTAGTGTTACTCCCACTATATGTAATCTCTCTGCTACAAGTTTTTTTATGTTACAAAGTGGACGGTAAGTGATGACAGCGGCATTGAAGGACAGCAACTGAAACAGTTATTATTCTCCGTCACTGCGCCCGACAACCGAGAAAAAAAGTCTCAGGTCTTTTATCGTTTCAGCCTAAACGTCCACTGCTGAACGAAGGCCCTCCCCTAATAATAAAATTTTCACGCGGGCTTATCCCAAGCAGTTGATATCCATCTGCTACCCACCACCTTAACAAGGTCATCCGTCCATCTGGTTGGGGTCGGCCTACGCTTCGTTTTTCGTTACCTGGACGCCACTCGAGAACCTTTCCGCCCCATCGGCCATCGGTTCTACGCACTATATGCCCCACTCACTGCGACTTCAACTTGCGAATCATTTAACTTCAACTTGTTGATCATGTGGACTATGTAGGTCACTTTAGTTCTCCTCGTTACGGATCTTTTTGCGTAGGGAAACACCTAACAGGTCTAAGTGTACAGGACGGTAGTGGTAGGGCTCTTATACCCGGTAATTTTACTCCGCCTCTTTTGGCACTCGTTCGAAGAGTTGTTTTGGGTGAGATAACGCTCGGTGGATGTGTGGTGATCATAGATACGCTAGTGGTATTGAGATGTCTATAGTGGTGATTTTATTTGTTATTTTATTTATTTAAAGGCTACACGTGGAAACGTTGTTTTTAATTTCAGAAAGAAAGAAAGAAATATTTATTCTGTGACAGTACACAATATTACCTTAAACATAAAAACTTAAATCTAAAGACACAGAACAGGTATACCACTCAGCAAAAGCCATGGTGATGAAGACACCATGACACTGGTCTTCCGTGGCTACCTTTAAAGAGAGGACATGACAATACGTTTAGTTAGATTGTTCTACGCAACGTGTGGGCAGATTCGATTTCGGAAATTATGGTGTTCAATTCCAGAAAGTGGTATAGTAGTACTTATTCAAATTAAAAATAATATATCATGGAATATGTTACATGTATTAAATGGAGTTTTGTATGAGGTGACTAAATATAGACAAGTTTGGAAGAAATCAAGAAACACGCATACTGCACTGACTTAAAGTAAACTTTGAACAGGGTTGAAAATGGTGATGAATAAGGAATCAGAATCTTACATTCACTAAGCTGTAAAAGAAATACACAAGGATTTGAAGATACAGATAGTAGATTACATGAGGATTTAGAATAAGTATGGTAACCAGAAAAAAAAATAAAATAAAATTTTAGAAAAACATGTATATAATTTCGAAAATTCGAAAACTGGCGGGATTTGAACCTCAGCTCTCCCGGTAGGAGGGCAACAGTCCACACCATTGAGCCACCGACGCTCCAAATAGATGTTTATCTTAAAATTTGCCCCCAGAGTTTCTTAGCTTACATGCTCTCCTAACACATACACTACTACGAAAATACCACCTCAACACTTATAACTCCATAATTCTACAGTGGTAGGTTACCACTCCCTCGAAATGAAGTCATTGTTTCATTAATAAACTACGGTTAGGATTTGACGGTTTTGAGTCAGTCTGACCTTAAAAGTACGGAAAAATAAAAACGTTTTTTCAAACTGACTTCTGCTGTCGGCCACAGATGGCCTTTACAGCTTCATCGAGCGATTGGCAAGTGCAGATAGCACTCATCTTCAAAGATGTACACAACGACCCTAGATGCGTCTCAAGCGGCACTCTAACGTCGGCTCAATGCGATGCAGGATAAATCATCATCATCAGCTCATTAAACGTCCCCACCGAGGGGTACGAGCCTACCCGTATAGGGTGATTAGGCCTTAGTCATCCACGCGGGCCCAGTGCGGATTGGATGACTTCACACACAACCTTTGAATCTCTTCGCAGGCGTGCATGAAGGTTTCCTCACGATGTTTTCCTTCACCGTAAGAGCGTCGGATAACGTACATATATTTTCGAAAATTCGAAAACACATTGGTACGTGTGGGGATTTGAACCTCAGCACTCCTGGTAGGAAGGCGACAGTCTACACCATTGAGCCACGGACGCTCTAACGTTAACGACGCTCTGACGCAGGATAAATAAAACTGACAAATCAGGCTTCAGCAGCTCCACTATATTTCCATGTTAGTATAACAGATAACCGTTATACCACTGCGAACCACGTGACCTATTTGTCAGCAATTTGTTTTGACGAATCACCACCGAGCCATTGTAGAATGTTGATTGACACACTGTAGGGTTTCCAATTATTATGAAAGGAATATTACATATTGATAAATTCGAAACGTAACAAAGAAACATGGCCTTCGTATTCGTAAACTGAATACTTATTGATTTTCCGTTAATAATTCTGTGAATGTCATCATTTTAATTGTGCTATAATTAATGCGGGTTACGAGGGGATTGGAAGGTTAAATGCTGTCGAGGTCTTCTCTGAGCATTAGTATTAGATTAAATAAATATCCACAGACATTACAGACACACACCGTTATATACCTAATTTAAGTAAGGAGGATGTGGACTTACTACGAATAAAAATACTTGTAGGTATACTTATTTTTGTAAATATATATAATAAGAACAAAGAAAGAACCCAGACCGATTGAACATACATTTTCATATACAAAAATGTTTTAAATGCAAGGGGATCAAACCCGCAACTTTAAAAAATTTATCCGTCTGTCTGTATGTTCTGAGTAATCCCTGAAACAGTTTGATGGATTTGAACGGATCATTTTTGGCAGGTAGCTGATGTATTAAAAAAAACATCGGCTATTTCTATTTGAGACAATACTTTTTACTTTGGAAAAAATAAAGCAATGTTTTATCACGCGGAAGCCGCGCGTCGTGTGACTTAAAAAAACAATTTTAGGTTATGTTATATCGGGAGAGTATCTTTTAACACGGGTAATACCGCGGGGAACAGCTAGTTAAACAATAAAACAATAGCTTCAAAGTTCCAACTTCCAGGCCAAAATAAAAAAAAAGTGGACAATTCCTATTTAATCTTCACAAAGTTGGTGTTCGTAGCAATCGATTTAAATCCACGCGTGTTGGGTGACTCGGTCAAATCCGGTCGGAATTTTCAATAGTTATTGAAGTTTTTAAACTTGGTGGTGCATAACATTTCTATATTCCGATGAAAGTATGACCGATAAACCTATTTACTAGCACATAGACACTATTTTACTATAAAAACTGTAACAACCCTTTAACAAACTTAAGGTCATCGAATATTCGGGATTAATTTATCATTCGAATTACAGCACTAAATAATGTGTCATCATCAGCTCATTAAACGTCCCCACCGAGGGGCACGAGCCTACCCGTATAGGGTGATTAGGCCTTAGTCGTCCACGCGGGCCCAGTGCGGATTGGACGACTTCACACACAACCTTCGAATCTCTTCGCAGGCGTGCATGAAGGTTTCCTCACGATGTTTTCCTTCACCGTAAGAGCGTCGGATAACGTACATATATAAAAATAATGTGTGCTATAGTTAAATAGATAAGCATCATCAGCTTAAAATGGTCTACTGTAGGACATAGGCTTCCTCACCCAGCATAGACATGAGATTGGGCCGTGAGACGTAACCAACGACGTCGCGGGCCCACTGAGGATTGGTTGGTGTTTATGACTACCATCCTCGATCGTAACCAAGAATGAAGGCTTATCGTGCACCGAAACACGGAATCATGTTTCTTTTCGGACAATCAGCTGATTCGCGAGAAACCACTCAGAAGTCACTGTCGACTTTTCACAATGCAGTTTCCCCGCGAAATTCGAACCCACTACCTCCGGGTCACATGAGCTAAACCCAACGCTGTCCACGCTGTTCATTTTAATATTACTATTAGGTTAGGCACATAGATTTAAAAAGATAGATAATTATGCAGAAGTTACTTAGGTACGCATATCAATTAATTCAACTTACGGTCTATCTACCGTTAGCAAAAGGCTGTATAATTTAATATTTTTAGATGATGTGGTCTAGGTACCCGTGGCTAAATACCATGACTGCGTTGTGATGATTCATCATTTAAAAAAATGCAAATGTCAACGCTCGGCCGACGGCCGTCACGCGCATGCGCGAGGTCCTCAACCGAAGGCGGGAAACGCTATAATATGTCATCCGTCAGAACTTAAATTATGGCAGTTGGTTTTTTAATTTGTTTATGTGTAAGGAAATACCTGCTTGGTTAGATGGACATGTTTTTTTTTCAAGATACAGGAGACAAAAGTTTTGTTGACTGTTGGGACATCAAAGCCCTTGAACATTTTCAAGATCAGGATCAAGGAATGCGTTGCCGCCCCATTTAATAATAATTCAATAAATAAATATTCACTGAATTTCACACTGCTCAATCTAGCCTCAAACCTTATTTAATCTGTGGCATTAGCCTGTAATATGGATCCTAAACAATGGATAAACATACTTACCTACATACTTTTTTGTTAATACTTTTTGTTAACGTATACATATATTACACATAGAAATACCCAGACTTATACAAAAAGACATAATTTCTCATAATAAATCTGTAGTAGGTGTCTAAGTAAATTACAATTATTTTATGTTACTCGCTGCTACGGAGCCATTAATGGGCAAGTCTAACTCGCATTTAGCCATTTTTTTAAGAACGCTAAAACGAAGCGCTTCGGAATTATTTTCAGTGAAGGTTCATTCCACAGTTTTGTCTAACGTTTCAGAAAATGTAGACAAAATTAGACCGTGGAAGACTCCCAATCATTAAGGTAGTAAGGACCATTTGGATCTCCTTCAAAATTCAAATGATCGAAGTGATTTGGGAACCCTGCCTCGGTCAGACGCATTTTTGATTTTGTTACATAATATATTTTATATATCATTTAGTATTTACCTTTTTAATTATAATATTATAATTATACTGATCGAAACCAACTCGTGATAGAGAATGCTGAATCAAAATAATTCGGTATACAGTTATGTACTTTACGGTTTTTACAATAACAAACGACGCCGAGGCAAAAAATCTACTATGTACCATGATCTATAACCTATGGTTAATATGGCAGATTATACCATAGTAATGTTAGGGTTGGTCACGTAATAATATATTTGGCCGGGAAATCAATTGATGGTAGTACGCTGCTGTATTTCGCAAACCTCGTTTAACATTCAACAATATATTTTTATCCAAACAAAAATCTACGCTGTGAGAAAATTGCGCTGTATGATTTGTTCATTGTGGATATCGAGGTTTAAAAAGGTCACAACAATGGGCCGAATGAAATAGAGTTGCTTGTATTTAATCACTTTTTTGATGGAAACATTGTGATGTTAGTCTATCCTGAGGATTGAGTTTTCAGTTGCATTCGTTGAAAATTTAGCATAAATTAAAATTTTACTCAAAATCAAGAAATTTACATTACCTTAAAGTTAAAATTTAAAATGTTGCAGGTAAATGTTCGAATCGAAATTAATATACATTCGAATAATGATGTAAGAGTACATTTTGCCTAAGTACCTTTATATATACAGAATATCATTGCATTCGAAATTTTCATCCAACTGTAATTTTAACTTAATTCAAGCTGTTAGTGTCCAGTATTTCAAAGAGTATGTAAAGTAAGAGGCGGGACTTCCATAGAAAAAAAAATTCTACACAAATGTCAAAACGGAGCAGAGATCTTGCACCGACTTAACGAAAGTATGCTGTCAATCGTACTAACATGAGAAATAACAAATAGTGTTTGCAGTACATCCTACATAGAATATATCGATATTCGTAACGAAATATATAAATATTATAATACTATTTCAGTATTCATCCATTATTAAGTTCCCCTAATAAAGTTATAAGCTTGGTATTTCCATTATGACCAAGATGGCGTTGTGTGAATGTTTGGGTATATTTATATATATTTATTTTACGACCTATTTGGTGTAGCGGTTGAGACATCGGCTGCTACACCAAGGGTTCCGGGTTCGATCCCCGGGCAGTAAAAACATTTAACAACAGCAACATGAACATGTCTGTTTGTAATGGTCTGGGTGTTTTCTATGTATTTACAAAATATATATATACACGGTGTTAAATAAGTGAGCAATAATACTTAAGGGGAGGCATGCTTATTTTACGTATTAATCAACAGCAATAGGACCAGGAGTACAGCTACTACTCCGAACTTCCATTCATTGAAATTGAATTTGAAACCATAGGAATAAGTGGCAACCCTGATTAGTCGGCTCATTTAAGTCAATGACCGCCCGCGAGAATAAGTACTTAGCGTACACGTACCTATGAGCGAGTATGTGACGTGAAGAGTTGGGAATGAACAGCGAAAAAATGAAAATACTTATTTTTATAAACTAATACAAATTTAATTATTTCCTATCTAAAAACATATCATCAACACTTTTATTTACAGAAACTCGCGCACTATAAGAAAGGCTCGAAGTGTCCACCTTCTTTTTCAATACACAAAGCAGTACGTCGTAACATTGATGCACGGCAATTCTGCAACATCTGGGGAGTTACCGTAGAAAATGCGATGTTTATTCTTCTTAGCATTTCTTCTCGGGTACTGCATTCCACAGCGTAGACTTGGTTCTTTAGGTAACTCCATAAGAAAAAATCTAACGGAGTCAGGTCCGGAGAGCGCGCTGGCCAAGGAACTGGGCCACCTCTGCCAACCCATTTGTCGGGGTACATCACGTTCAAGTATTCGCGGACGCGACGATCATAGTGAGCAGGTGCTCCATCATGCTGGAATACTAAGTTGACATATTCCGACACTGGTAGCTCTCTTAAACCTTCTTCTATTTCATTTTTCAACATATTCAAATAACCTTCCCCATTTAGACCTTGAGGGAGATAGATTGGTCCAAGTATGCGGTCTCCGACGATACCAGTCCACACGTTAATTCTCCAACGATGTTGGAAATTGCTCTCGCGCGAAACATGAGGATTCTCATGGGCCCAAACATGCTCATTGTGTAAGTTGAGCACTCCATTTCTTGTAAATGAAGCTTCGTCAGTCCACACCATTCTTTTGGCGAAGTGAGGGTCTTCAAAAATGCGTCTTCTGTACCATGTACAAAAATCGATTCGCAGCTGAAAGTCTGCAGGCGTAAGTTCCTGAGTCCGCCGAAAATGATAAGCATGCTGGCCGTCGTCGCGCAATATGTTGAATACCATCACATGATTCACGCCAAACACCACGGCGGCACGTCGCGTACTGGTTTCCGGGTTATCCTCGAAGTGACGTAGAATCCGCTCCTCTAAGATCACATCACGAGTGATTGATCTTCCCTCTTTCTGTTCATCATGGAAGGATCCGGTCCTATGTAGTCGCAGGCACACGTTTCTGAAAACGCTAAAAGGAAGCAAACGGCGGTGTTCAGCTGGCGGCCTTCCTTCTATGAACTTCTGGCGGTAAATTTCACGTGCCTGGTTAATGCTATTGTTGCGAGCAGCTCCAACACACAGGATCATATCATAGAATTCGCTATTGGAATACACATGCCGTGAATTTCCTCTTGCATTCAGCAGCCGTGACATTTTAATTATTTTGTTTTTTTTAGATACGACTAACGTTCATAGAAGATACAGAGCAACTGACTTCAATTAAAATGTTTTGCATAAAAATGTTGCCGAAAAGAACTAGGTATAGTACGATTCACCAAAGAAGACCAAAAATGGCGGCCGTCTGCGCATGTACACTAATGAACAAAATACATCAAAATAATATTTTTATTTGAATGAACTCATATAATCAAATTACATTATAAATGTTCAGTATTAAAAGATACCTATGTAATTAAACATAATTCGCCTCAAAAAAATTATTACTAAGTATAGTAAATTTAATCGCTGGCCTCGAATTGCATGATTCCCTCTATCGTGGAAGTTCCAGGATTCGATGATTTTGAAGTACTGGGGCCTGGTCCTGCACTAAAATCATTCATCTTCAATACTACAAGATCAAAAACCTGACGACGAAGAATCTTCCACTCGGATGATTAATTCTTCCGTCATCTCATCCACGATGTGATCACTTTTTATGTAATTTTTTTCTATACATTTTACTTTGTCACAAAGTTTTTTCCATTCTTGTGGCCCCATTAGATTAACTTTTTCCTTTATTAAAATTAATTACAAAGCTTATATCCCACTTAATGTTTTTGCTACTTACATAACTTTTTAAGGAGGCCCAAGCCATTTCAATAAATGGCTCAGCAAACTAAAAAAAATACAATAAATAATAAAATGCAATGAAACAGTTTTCCTTCCGACTGTATTCTAGAGTACTGTCAGCGCGCCAAATTCAATATATGTAGGCGAATAGCGATAGAGCAACCTTGTCCTCAGAAACGCGCCGACCAATGGCGTTGCCCCGCTCTTACAATATTACTCCCGCCCCTCTGCCGTACCCCCAATAGGACCTAAAAAATGACTTCTGCGCATAGTCTTCTTTCGTGAATCGTACAATATTTACAACCAAAATGTCTTGCGGCACTGAAAATAATCGCTAGCGGCTAAAGGTCAAAGGGAGAACAAAGAACGCGCCGATTCATACAAAGGATGCCGGCGCAAGCGGCGGCACGATTGGCGGTAAAGCGAGCCCTTTACATAGCGCACAGCGGCTTGCTTTACCGGCAATTTTAAAAAGGATGGAGGTTCCTTACAATAAAATAAACATTTAATTCGTCAATTGATAACTGAGGTTCTAAAATGAAAGGTTTTCATTTATGCTGAAGTAGTTATGTTACTTTTAAATTCAAATAAAATTACATAATAATGTTATGTATTGCACTACCTATCAGAGTTAAATAATAATAATGTTTAATTATGCTTTTGGTATTCCAGGGCAACAGGTGACGGGCAAAACATGACTTGATTACTTTTAACTTTACGTCACAAGTCAGCAACTATAGGTTATGCAAACATTTTCGTATCTTATGCGATAGTTGCCATTTACCACCACGTAGAGGTAGATAGTCGGCTGCTTAACTGACATAATTTTAAAATAATTACTTAACGCAACATTTTAATATTTAGTACTTGAATTATTTGCTGCGTAACTAAACATTTCATTTTGTGAGAAACTAAAACGATGGTTTCCCGATCAGGAATCTCTTTTGTTATTTAAAAAAAAATAATTAGCGTTTTGAAAAACATGTCCTGCCGAACCCAACTGCCGACTTTCGGTAATGTGAGCGAGAATTTTAGGTAATGAGTCTCCTCATTCGCACTTGTTATGTGGGGTACGACGGCCAGCATGCTTATCATTTTCGGCGGACTCAGGAACTTACGCCTGCAGACTTTCAGCTTACACAATGAGCATGTTTGGGCCCATGAGAATCCTCATGTTTCGCGCGAGAGCAATTTCCAACATCGTTGGAGAATTAACGAGTGGACTGGTATCGTCGGAGACCGCATACTTGGACCAATCTATCTCCCTCAAGGTCTAAATGGGGAAGGTTATTTGAATATGTTGAAAAATGAAATAGAAGAAGGTTTAAGAGAACTACCAGTGTCGGAATATGTCAACTTAGTATTCCAGCATGATGGAGCACCTGCTCACTATGATCGTCGCGTCCGCGAATACTTGAACGTGATGTACCCCGACAAATGGGTTGGCAGAGGTGGCCCAGTTCCTTGGCCAGCGCGCTCTCCGGACCTGACTCCGTTAGATTTTTTCTTATGGAGTTACCTAAAGAACCAAGTCTACGCTGTGGAATGCAGTACCCGAGAAGAAATGCTAAGAAGAATAAACATCGCATTTTCTACGGTAACTCCCCAGATGTTGCAGAATTGCCGTGCATCAATGTTGCGACGTACTGCTTTGTGTATTGAAAAAGAAGGTGACACTTCGAGCCTTTCTTATAGTGCGCGAGTTCTGTAAATAAAAGTGTTGATGATATGTTTTTAGATAGGAAATAATTAAATTTGTATTAGTTTATAAAAATAAGTATTTTCATTTTTTCGCTGTTCATTCCCAACTCTTCACGTCACATACTCGCTCATAGGTACGTGTACGCTAAGTACTTATTCTCGCGGGCGGTCATTGACTTAAATGAGCCGACTAATCAGGGTTGCCACTTATTCCTATGGTTTCAAATTCAATTTCAATGAATGGAAGTTCGGAGTAGTAGCTGTACTCCTGGTCCTATTGCTGTTGATTAATACGTAAAATAAGCATGCCTCCCCTTAAGTATTATTGCTCACTTATTAACACCGTGTATATATATATATATATATATATAATATATATATATATATATATATATATATATATATATATATATATATATATATAACTATGTTTATATTTGATAAGTATTTATAATACAGGCTTCACGCTTAACTTGCGGCTAAAGGAAGCTGTGTGAATGTCAGGTATTTATATTTTTATTTATTGTGATGCTGTCTAACTTGCAACAACTCAAAATAACATTTCCTCAACGGCATTGGTCCTTCGAGGCGGATGTATGAAGCGCTAGAACAAAGGACTTTTGAAAATATAATTGATAGCACGGTAATGGTGCGATGTGGGGTCACGGTTGGTTGCTCCAGTACCTCAGGGTACATAATTAGAGGGGAGATAGGAAATCAGTTCAGGAAAGGGGATTTTATCGTTCGAAATTGGGATGATCTGGCTTCCCTTTTTATGGTGGGATCCATGCGAACGGATTCGCAATATAAGTTGGTTTAGGACTCGACTTCGACCTGTTTTCTTTATGCCATACAATTACAAATGGCCAAAGGCCTCTTCTGAAACATCGTATTTTTTTTTTAATGATACGTATACGGCCATGATTGAAAATCTATTGTGTCGACATTATAAACCGATGACATGGTTAAGGAGACAGCAGAGGGATCTCGACTGCTTGGATCAATCCTCGTGGGAGTCATTAGGAGAGACCCTCGACATTATGAACCGATGACCTGGTAAAGAAGACAGCAAAAGGAACTTCACTTCTTGGGATCAAACCGCGTGGAAGTCATTAGGGGAGACCCTCGACATTATGAACAAATGATCTGGTTAACCCATTGAACGTCGGGAATCTAGACACAATAGAAAATCTATTGTGTCTGGCGGCTTAAAGCGCCATTGGCGGACAAAGGGTTAAGGAGATAACAGAGGGATCTCGACTGCTTGGAATCAATCCGCGTAGAACTCATTAGATGAGATCTTCGTTCTTCATTGGACATATTAGACTGCGTAGTTACCATTTACGACTCTAAAATGTCTCTTCGGGTAAACGACAAAAATAATAATCAGGTGTCAGTTATTGCGTCACGCATAATGACGTCAGCTGTCAGTCACGCTCGAAGAACCCTGTTTGGCCATTAACACATATTTACCGGTAAAAACACATCATTAACATTAATGGCAAACCAAAAATACAGTAGTAGTTGTATACTGGAAAAATAGACGACTTTTAAGTTCCTCAGTGGTCTAGACTACCATTGATGGTCAAGTTAAAATCATCATATCCATCTTGGTGAACACATTATCTTGAATTTTTAATTTTACTTTTACAGAACCTGTAACACATTATTTTTTTATGAAAGTTGATCATTGCAGCATATGCTAACTTCATGAAGAAGGTTTCTCGTAATGAATTCCACGGGGACTGCACCTTTGCAGTCTCAAGAGAAACATCTTAACCAGAACATCGGTCATTCTGTTTGGATGACTTCGCTACTTTATCCATTCTGAAGATTCCACTCGATTGTGTCTGCCAGTATTCCCATCGAAAGACCAACAACTTGCGCAAAATTACATAAACATTTTCTATTCGGGTTGACGGCGTGGGCTGGACTGGTTTTATCTATAGACAAAGATAGAGTCTCGCTAAATTTCCTTAAGGTCGTGTGTAAATACTTAAGATTGAGAGCCCTCTGCGATCGCCAAGTAAATATGTCAAGGCCATGTGCTGTTGTTGGCAGATTTTCGGATGACAGTATTTATTAATCTAGTCAATGGTAATCAACCAATGGCTATGTTGCATGGGAAGATATTGGCTCAGTTGTAATGGTGATGATTCTTGAATTATTAAAACGCCAACGAGGTCATCATACAGTATGATAAACCAACAAACAGTACCTATAATAAAAACATAAGATAACAATAGAAACGTCAGCAGTCCGAAACAATAGCGTTTCCTCTTCCTAGTTCGTTGTAAAGTTCATAGGCCGGAGCTTTTTGAATCTATTTTTGTGTTTTAGTTTAATGCACGACGTAAATTTATAACATAACGTATCATTATCTATAAGTGGCTTGCTCGAGACTAAATTGAATAAACTATTTTTGAATTTGAAATCTGAACACCAAAACATGCCACGATCGATATAGAACTGCACTAAGAGGAATCATACATACTTGTTCAGAAAAGTACTAGGATACCATACATGGTAAAGTGGTTCTAGTTCCGAGATGATTAATCAAACTTAGGTATACTGCAGTTTAACAAAAACTTATTTAGTTTAATATCATTATGGTGTCCTAGTACTTTAGTGAATAATAATTAATTTTTAAAAAATAATTTAAAAACGTAGGTAATCGGTCCGTCGAGTGTTCTTATAAATTAATTACGCTTCTTCATTCACTGTATTAGGTAACGGAACAGTTTTTGTCCGGATAAAAAAGCAGTATATTTTTGCGGTACTTCTTATAAGTAAGGAGTTATTTTTCTTTGACTACTTATTGTCCCAAATATACATAGATACGTTTGTGACTATTCATTAAATATTGTGAACACTATTTCGAAAAAAAATCAATTGAAATTCACCCCGCGCAATCTAGCCTCAAATTAAGTGTGAAGCTTGTATTAAGGATACTAAACAACTAATAAACATATATATCCTTTTTTAAATATTTAATCATATTATATACAAAACACCAATACAAACAGACATGTTCATTGTTCATGCATACAATTGTTTCTACTGCCCGGGGATTTAACCGGGGAACACTTGGTGTTACAGCCGACGTCTCAACCGAAAATACTATAAGATGCTGTTTGATTTCAAATCATCTTAATCATCATCATCAGCTCATTAATCTTCCCCACCGAGAGGCACGAGCCTACTAATAACGGGTGTAAAGGCCCTGGTCTATCTACCTACCTCTGGGACTAGGGTTGCCAGTTTTAAGGTTGCAGATCGGGTTAGGTAACAATAAAAATGTGATGGCGCTTATGATGTGCTATTTTACACTTGACAGTGATGTAATTAGTTATTAATGTAACATCTGATTTTCTTCTTTAATTTATCGGGATATTTAGCGTCCCCATCAGGACGCATTCTAGACCCCTGAAAATGGGGACGTTCCGCGCAAATCGGGACGCCTGGCAACACTCTGTCTATCTGGACTGATCCTCCTTGCTTGGTCTGTCTACCTACTTATACCTGGGACGACTCACAGGACGCTTCCCGGTTGTTAGAGTTAGATACGCTTTGTTCACAACCCGGTACAACTCCATTCTTTCGTCATGTTCAAGACGGAACAGCCTAGCAGACTTTGCCTCGTTCATTATGTTCTGCTCGGTTACAAAAGCTAAGCACTTATTTTAACTCTTCAGATTCCGTTTAAAGTAAGTATAAAATATAGATCAAAATACCTTTACCGTAAGGATCAAATCGTTTCTTATGGCATACTTAAATCGATCCAGATAACTACCACTTACGAGTTTAATACCGGTAGACGTGCTATTAATACCTGGCAAAGCTATGTTTCAAAAATTATCTCGTATCCCAGATAGAGGGACAAACAAAAAAGCAACAATTGCCATAATTATTATAAGCGGTCGACGCATACGCAGCCGGCCAGTCCGGCGTACGCATCCGCGCAACCCGCAGCGCCATTTTGTTTCAAATTTAAAATTCAAATTTGAACTTTTTCCAAGAAGAATTTTCGTATACAGATTCGAAATGTAAAGTTATATACGGACAGTATTCGCCGGTTATTTCGAAGCCGGTTCTCGTGCGTTGGTGCCGTACATTTCGTTTACAAAGGATGAACTTTATTTTTTAATTGTTAAAATAAATATAATCGAGATGGACTCGTTTTTAATACTGGTGAGTTACATTTTGTATATAGTTACTATTTATTATATGATTGAGTAGTAATAAGACAATAACAATTTTAGTTTTGGATTACGGTTGGCGTTACGATTTTGTGAGTTAACGTTACTTGTAAGCTTCTTAGAATATTCGTAATTTTTATATTTAGATTCATAAATATTATAAAGGTACAAATCTTAATTATATTTCCCTTTTTATAATCGACAATGGAACTTCAGGGTGTTGTAATTGTAAGCAATTCCCATAACCTTTCGTATATAGTTTGAGCTCAATTATAAAGCGATTACAACCATAGAGTCGCGGACATACGGACGGACAGACACTAGTGAATTCAAACAATGAGGCTTGGTGTAAATATTTACATGCGTTGTGTAACTCTATGGTTTAGAACTGAGCTTATATATTGTATGTGCTATGAATTGTCCATGCTTAGTTATTAGGACTAAGCGTGGGATAAAATGCGTCAACGACGGCTAACCAAAATATGGTGGTTGAGGCTTGAGGTTGTCTAGAGTGGATGACATTTTACATTAAAATTTACGCATTTAATATAAATTTTTAAATAACAAATTACCCCACTAAATAAATGAAGCAAGAAACAATTTTTTATTCTTAGGATAGCTAAGTGCTCGTGCATTTCATAATTAAGAAATACTATTATGATATTATTAATATGGATGAATATTATATACTGATAATAATATATTGCTGATATGGAATTTAGACTAAATAAAGATTAAAATCAAAACTAAACTATGATATTCAGGAAATAACTATCTAAAACAGTTAAATGATTCCTCTGTCTTAGTCATATTACGACAATGTCTAGCCATGTAATTACAGAACTATTAATAATATCTCTTATTATTAGTTCAGTGTCCATAACACTGGTCTGTGTTATGATCAGCCTATGTGCACTGTGTTTTGATAAAATTAATAATAATTCTTTTCAAAGATTTAAAAAATAGGGATGTTTACCTGAGATGTTAACTGGCGGATCAAATGAGCTACTTTTTACGAACTGTCATAACTGTGAAAATAATAACGACAAATTCTTATAAATTTTCTAAGGTTTGCACCACTATTACGTTATGGTGTAGGATTATTATTATTTAATAACTGTTTTTTAATTTCATCATCATCATCAGCTCATTAAACGTCCCCACCGAGGGGCACGAGCCTGCCCGTATAGGGTGATTAGGCCTTAGTCGTCCACGCGGGCCCAGTGCGGGTTGGACGACTTCACGCACAATCTATAAATCTCTTTGCAGGCATGCGCAGTTTCTTCACGATGTTTTCCTTCACCGTAAGGGGTCGGATAACGTACATATATTTTTCGAAAATTCGAAAACACATTGGTACGTGGCAGGATTTGAACCTCAGCCCTCCCGGTAGGAGGGCGACAGTCCACACCATTGAGCCACCGACGCTCATTTTAATAACTGTTTTTTATTTAATTATAACTTATTCAATATATTGATAATTTTGAAATGAATTAAATTTTTTATAGAGCCACAGATTTCCCAATTAAATAATGACTTATTCTGTTAATGAATCAATCAAACAAATTAATGGAACTGCCTATCATTGAACCTTCAAGTAGATAGACCTGGTCAAAATGGCGGGTAGCTGATAGATGTCGACTATAGAAACCGTCGATCGGTCCGCGTGGAAATCATTAGGGGAGGCCTTCGTCTAACTGGCCTTCCATGAAATACAAATATTGTTGGTGCAAATTTTCAAACAGCGACGATGCTGTCTTTAGCAGGGATTCATAAGGCAAGGCGTTCAAAACGCGAAACATATTACTTAAAAAATAGTTCTAAAAGTAAATTATAATTGCAAATAACTACAGATGTAATATTATAAACAATACAATAAACGGAATAGAGCCAGTGATTGTTACATGCTTTTTGCTAGAATTGTATTACTTCCCTACTGTGATCAGCTGCAAATCTTTTCCATTGTTCAGTACATAAATCATAGTTGTGTCGTGTTTCATTGATTGAGACTTAATGCTTGCGATAAATGGGATAGTTAATGTTTGTGAGAACTTATAAAATAAAACCAATAGCTAAAAATTCATCACATAACCTCATTATACATCCCCAACGAGGGGCACGAGCCTACCCGTATAGGGTGTATAGGCTTAAATCATCCACGCGGGCCCAGTGTGGATTGGCCGTCTTCACGCAAAACCTTTGAATCGTTTTGCAGGCGTGTCCCAGATCGCTGTCCCTAGTCCGTGAGTGCTTTTTAATTTTGACCTCATAACTATTTTTTTATTTAAATATAGCATATTAAATATATTATAATTATCATCATCATCATCACCAGGTTTCTTCACAATGTTTTCATTCACCGTAAGAGCGTCGGATAAACGTACATTTATACGTAAGATTCGAAAAGACATTGGTACGCAGCAGGATATGAACCTGCGCCCTCCAGAAGGCACGTACACACCAATAATATACCGCCACGCTCAAAATTTTTACTCATTTATTAAATTTTTAAGAAGGCCTACGTTTCAAAGTACACCTAAAACTTTGGAGAATCTGACAAGAAACGAGCAGTACTAGTACGAGCTTTTTTCAATCGATTACATTATTGAAATAAATTAAGCAATCAGTAAGTTACAAAATCGGCATAATTTTCGACCGTGATTTTGCGCTCTTCTTTCTTCTTTTTCTTTATCCTTGCTTTGGACTTTCATTAAGTACTATCTACTGGTATGTGATTTTATCAAAGCAAAATTCCAATTACCGATTGACTAATCGACTGTCAATTAAAGTCAAAGTCAAAGTCAAAAACATTTATTTCAAATTAGGCTTACAAAAAGCACTTATGACGTCAAAAAATATACAAAAATATAATAAATAACGATTAAAATACTAAACTAAAAATATGAGTTTTGATGCTTTGAAAAAAAGCGCTTCAGTGGTTTGGCTGTTGAGAAAGAAGCACTCAAGAAAACTCAACAGTGTAGCCTTTTTTTAAAACATTTTCATTTTCCTTAATGTAACAATATATCATAAACACTGAAATAGCTGAGCAGTATAAGACCACGGATTTTTATCACATAAATATTCGTCAATAGTGTAGTACCCTTTTTTAGAAAGGTGTTTTTTTATTCTAGCTTTAAACATGTGTAAAGGTAACTCGACAATATTTTGCGGTACCTTATTGAAAAACTTTATACATCTTCCTATAAAAGATTTACCTACTTTATGTAGTCTCAAGTCGAACAGCAAGTTTGTTTCTATTCCTAGTATTAAAATTGTGTGAGTTACAATTTTTTTTAAAGGTATGATAGTATTTACGGACGTAAATTAAATTTTCATAAATATATTGTGATGCTATAGTCATTATATTTATTTCTTTAAAAAGTTCCTTAAGAGAGTCACGGGGTCTAAGGTTGTAGATAAAACGAATAGCTCTTTTTTGTAGTACAAATATTATATTAATGTCGGCAGCTGAGCCCCACAACAGTAGACCATACGACATGACACTATGAAAATAACTAAAATAAACCAATCTTGCTGTTTCTACATCTGTCAAGAGCTTATCTTCCTAACAGCATAAGCTGCCGAGCTAAGTCTACCAGCCAGTGATTCAATGTGAGGCCCCCATTGTAACTTTGAATCTAAAGTTATACCAAGAAATACAGTGGAGTTTACAAGAACACAGTTACAGTGGAGTTTACAATTAATGAACTATACCTTATAAACACAGACAGATAGTGATTTATACAGGGCTCACTATATCATAATATTTTGGAACAAACATCCGTATTATACTAAACATGGCTTCAAGCAGTGGCAGTTGTAAATCTTACAAACCATTTCCCTGAAGCAGCAATTTGCCGACTATAGTTACCGTTTCAGGATACTTTATGAATTTAAATAATATCTCAATTATTGAGTTGATTTCAACTTAACTACTTCACTGGAGCTGTTTTATAGCTATTTGTATGATTTAGAGATATTCATGCTTATATTTTTTATAAAATGTTTACGTTTTTGAAAATTATCATAATCAATCAGTAAACCAGGATATGACGCTCAGTTTCAGGCGCAGGCTTTTCCAAACAAAATAGGACCAAATCCATCATGTGGGCTCACAGAATTAATAATGCGAGAAATATTATTAATTCTGTGCGCGGGTGCAATGGGAATGACTAGGTGTTAACGACAGCCATCATAAGCTAATAACCGGTTGCTTGCTGCTGTTAGGCGATCGCCTTCCGAAATAACGGTTCGAAACATCCGAATGGACGATCAATAGGTTCCAATTTAAGCTCTTTGGAATTTGAATGGCTATATATTTAGTTAAGGTTGAGACTAAAGAGTCGGTGGCTCATTAGTGTGGACTGTTGCCTTCCGATCTGGTGGGCGCAGGTTCAAGTCCCGCCACGTACCATGTAGCGTGTGTTTTCGAATTTTCGACATGTCTGATTATATGTCTGATTAAAGTAATTAAGGAAAAAACTAAATACCATAAAAAATTCATAAAATTCTAAAAAAAACATTTCACCTCCTTCGCGAGCGTCAGAAAGAGGTTCAGAGCGAATGCTATGAGCTTTTTATCCGAAGGGCGGAAGATAGAATTAAAACCAACAGCAAGTATTTCTGGTCTTTTATAAAGTCCAAAAAGTCTTTGCCGGATCTGCCTGATACGATGTTTTTGAATAATCACATCTCAAGTGACGGTAGCGAGATGTGCGATCTTTTTAACAATTATTTCCAATCGGCATTCGAATCAATCAAAAATATGCAGTCCCGTAGTAGTACCTCTCCTGGTAAAGTTTCCATAGAATCCGTCGATTTTTCGGTAGCATGTGTTGAAAAATATTTGAATGGATTGGATGTTTCGAAAGGTTGCGGACCTGACAAAATACCTCCTATTTTTCTTAAGTTGTGTCACAAGGCTCTCGCATTTCCGCTATATACTTTATTTAAAATGTCATTAAGTACTGGAATAATGCCTGAAAAATGGAAACAGAGTCATGTTATTCCTATATATAAATCTGGTGACCGCCATGATATTCGAAACTATAGACCTATATCCAAAATTAGTACTATTCCAAAACTATTTGAAAAATTGTTTACGATCGTATCTTTCCGATTCTTAGACCTATTATAGTAAACGAGCAGCATAGATTTGTGAATAGACGCTCGACTGAAACCAATTTGTGTGAATTAATTCATCACGTGGCTTCATTGACCGGGGTTTGCAGGTTGATGTCGTGTATACTGATTTCTCTAAGGCATTTGACAAAATTTCACATTATCTTCTCATTCGCAAATTAGAAGAAGTCGGTATACATGGTGACTTGTTACGTTGGCTAAAGTCTTACCTTAGACAAAGGAGTCAGGCAGTGATTGTGAAGGGATTTTCTTCCACTTTTGTACCTGTCACTTCTGGCGTACCTCAGGGATCGCATCTCGGTCCACTCTTGTTTATTTTATTTATAAATGACATCTTAAATAGTTTCCAACATACTAAAATCCTACTTTATGCCGATGATATGAAGATATTTAGAAATATACGTACACATGAGGACTGCCAGTTATTGAAACGCGACCTTGAAAGATTATCTGCCTACTGTAGAGATAACAATTTAATTCTTAACGTCAAAAAATGTAATGTCATTTCATTTAACAGAAAACTTAAACCAGTTGAATTTAAATACCACATTGACGGTGAATCATTGAGCAGAATTTCTACTGTTAAGGATTTGGGTGTTCAGCTCGATCACAAACTTACTTTTGAAGCACATATTACCCACATTACGTCAAAGTCTTATCGTATGCTCGGTTTCATACTGCGGACTGCCAGGGATTTTAAAATGGCTTCCACCTTAACACTTCTTTTTGATTCTCTAGTAAGATCAATACTGGAATATGCTTCAGTTGTTTGGAACCCCCAATATGGTATTTATATTGAAGCAATGAAAGAATTATGCGCAAAGTTCTTAAGCACATACATAGAAAAGATGGCTATTCTTTTGGTGCAAATAATTTTAAATTGACTTTGGCAAGCGAGTAAGGAAAGAGATCAAATATTCTATTTAAAATTCTTAGTAACCTCATCGATTCTCCTTTTCTTTTAAATTGCATTAATATAAAGTGCCCTCGGGTAAGCTCTAGTTCTTGTGATCTATTCTATGTTCCCTTTGTTAGAACGCGATATGCATAAAATGTATTTTTGCACAGACCATGTGTACAAACTACAACAATTTTTTTTGTGGAATAGATATTTTTAATTGCTTCATAGATTTATTTAAGAGGAAAATTAGACTTGCACTAATGGGCTGCATCCAGAACATGATTAAATTTTTTTTTTGTCTTAAATAAATGTATTTTTTTTCTCCTCTCTTTCGTTGTTTCTAGAGTGGTAATTTAGATAAAAATTATATTTCCTAATGTAACACCTTTTTATGCTCAGTTTATGGAATATCAAGTTGTGGAGACTTCGCTGATTTCTGTAATAGTATATTTTTTGTTTTTTTCTATATGAGTGAAACTGATTTTTTTGTTTCCCAAATAAATAAATAAAATGTACGTTCACCTACGTTCATCGACGGTCCTTACTATCTTCACTTTCGATGGTGGAAACATAGTAAAGAAACTGCGCACGTCTACGAAGTGATTCAAAGGTTGTGCGTAAAGTCGCACTGGGCCAGCATGGACGACTAAGGCCTCTACACTCTATACGGTTAGGACTTTTAATGAGCTGATATTGATAAAAGCTGAGGACTTAGGTTTAAAAAGTTGCACACGGAGTGTCTGCAAACCCTCAACGACGAGAGAAGTCGGGGGCGGCGTAATTAACTAAGTACTATACTAACTGCTAAATAATAAAGTTACCGGGTATAAGACTTAACGTGAAGGGTGCAGAGCGGCAAAGACAGAGAATAATTTACACAGATATTACTTTCTTCAATACTACCCTGTCATAGTCCTGATCACTTCTTTGAAACTAAAAAAATATGTGCAAATATTATTAGAAAGTGTCGTATCAATGAATGGGATGGTATAGTATTATTATACCCGCAATTGCGTAACCCCAAAAATCGCTGCCTTCCTGCGCACGCGCAGGTTCCATGGTAATTGGTCCGCGGCCTTCACTTGGACCACATTTGGCCAACACCATATTGTTTCACGTGACGTCACGCTATTGTTACCGAGGCCGAATGCTAATTTGATAGGACTTATTACAAACATTATCTCGTAATTACCCGATTCGGCTTTTATTTGGACTTTGATGCGACGTACAGACAAAAAATATGGGGAAGAGAGCCATTGTTGGTGGAGGTTATGGTGTCCTTGTTATTGTATGGGATGACCCGTGTTATAGTGATGACACACTATCAATAATTTATTTATTAATAATGCGCTTGCTCTTGAGCACAGCCTATCCTGGGGAAAGAGACATGATCTCTGATGGAGCAAGCTTGCCCAGAAAAGCTTATTCACTAGTTTTTTTAATGCCATAGAATTATTTATTTATTGCACAATATAATTTTGAACAAAGGGGAACTTGTGGGGAAGACCTTAATGGCACTTTTTTTGCCACAACAACATATCTATGTAACAATAATTAACAATAATCTTAGTTACATTATTGTTAAGAGATGCACAATCTCACTCAAAAAGTGTTTGTGGCAACATTCTTCCCATCTCGTCAGTTGGGCAGAATTTTCATTCATAATCACTTCGCTCGCTATATGTCATAGTAGTATAGTATGCTCGTGCTCTTGATTTTGTACCCTTTTATGACGCGTTAAGGTAAAAATTTATGAGTTCGGGAGCGGCTCGGACAATTTTTTTGTTGATATTTCTTCGTGGTTGTGCATCTAATTAGCTTTGCCGCTTTTAAGAAAACTGCAATAAGTAGGTTCGGATGCTTTCGAAATGTTAGCTTTTTTCTATTGTGTCGGGATTCCTGGCATGCAAAGGGTTAACGTAATAGAGCAGGAAACAGGCCCACACATAGCCACCCACGGGGAGATTCTTATTTTCCTAACTAAAATGTGAAAAATAGCACATAGTGACTTTCGCTATGCGTGTTTCCCCGTAAGATTGCTAATGATCAGCGATATAAATTCACAATACCACGGAGGCAGTCCCTTCTAGGAGGAGGACTTACCCTTCATCATCATTATAATCATCAGCCTGTAATGTCCCATTGTACAGGGACAAGGCGGTCCCACACTGCATAGCCATAAAGAGATTGAACCGAAACCCACCACGAGGGCCCCGCGGATTGGTGTTAACGACTAGTATCCTACGATTGTAGCTGCAAGTATTTTCCGAAGTATTTTTTTTTTTCGAACTGACTACTGCTGTTGGCCGCAGATGGCCTTTACAGCGTCACCGGGCAAGTGGCGAGCGCAGATGGCTCTCAGTCCGTATCATATCCGAAGTACGGAATCAACTTTCTTTTCGTACAATCAGGTGAGTGAGCCTGCAATGTCCAACATGGGTTAAATTTCACAAAGTGATCTACTCTATGCAGTTTTTCCGTAGCATTGAAACCCATGATTTCCGGATCTAAAGCCGCTCGGGCTACAAGATCCCGGAGGCAGTTAATTCGTTCCATGCTTATAACTAAATTATCTTTCTCAGACGCTGTCAATCTTGGTCATCTCTGTGGTCAACGCTGACACAGTTCTATCCAAGGTGCTGGCCCCAAAAGAAGACGCAAAAGACAAACTTAGCCGCCAAAGCAGGAGCTACTACTACGACCCCAGATACGGGACAGGGCGGCCGTACGGTCGACTCGAGTATGACAGACTAGAAGACAGACCATCGAGATGTGGACGGTGTCTGGACGATCGTGATGACCGGGATGATGATTATGACAGGTAAAAACTGTATATTACTTTAACAGTTTCAATACGTCTCGTCGAGCCGGTGGCGTTGAAAGAAGAAATAATCGCGTAATTAGTCAAAATCTAAGTGTCATTTTATCATCATAAGCTCATTAAACGCCTACCGAGGGGCAAGATGCCCGTAAAGGGTGCATGGGCTAATCGTCCACCGGGGTCAGTGCGGATCGGCCTAATTCAGGCACAACCTTTGAATCTTTTCGCAGGCGTGCGCAGGTTCCTTGCGTTGTTTTCCTCACCGAAGACGTTGGCTAACGTGCATATAATTTAAAAAAATAGGAAAAAACATTAGTACGTGGCGAGATTAAATTTTTCTCTTATACCCGATAATTTTACTAGCTACAGTGTACTCAGCCTGAAATACAGAAGTGCAAAGCTCTCCTATTTCATGGGACGATATCTGGGCTACGGTGGTACCTCCCTAGACAACTCAGTGCCGAGTCTACCATCTAGTAAACTTCTTTTCTTATTACGTGGACGCCACTCTAGAGATCCCTACAGTTCCAACGGCCGTCAGTTCTACGCACTACGTGTCCTGTCCACTGCAACCTTAGTAAGCAGGTATAAAATTCATCATCATCAGCTCATTATATGTCCCTACCGGGGGGTACGAGCCTGCCCGTACGCGGTCGTATAGTCCTTGTTCGTCCCAGTGCCGATTGTCAGGCAACAGTCCACCCATGCGCAACCAACGCTCAATAGGTCTAAAATTATTAAATTTATGTTTAGACGGAGAGGTACGACGATGACCGGCCGACCCGCACCGGCCGACGTACGGAACCGTTTCGACCGGAACAAGGGCGATGATGATGACGACCGCCATTACGGCACTGACAGGAACTCCAATACGAAGAAGAACGGTACGGATGATGCGGGAGACAAGGACAAGAATAGGTATGTTTTTTTATGTTTTTCTTTGTGGCCATACTTTCACTGTGGTAACTGTCCCTTTAAACATAGATTTCTCTGTTGTAAATCTGAGACAGAATTTGGCCAAATAGGTGGGCAAACGAGCAAACGGATCACCACGTTTACCACCACCTCTTAAAGCAGTATTAATATAATGATACGTTAGCATATTAGTACCAGAAAAAGCGAATTAACATTATTGCAATACTGTTTGAAGAAATGGCGTTGAGGCCCCTGATGTTAAGTAATGCTGTCACCCCTCAAAACTCCAAAAATTAATGAGTGCATTGAGGAACATCAGACTCGAATAGGAAAAAAGAATAGTATTGTCTTGGAATGAAATTTCAGGATTTTTTTCACTTACGGGGATTTCAGTCTAAGACAAGGCGTTAATAGGGGAAAAGGTTAAATCTCAAATTATTGTCTTGAGTTTTCTGCCTGTATTTTAAGACCGTCAATTCCTTACTTAAAGAATTTGAGTAAATTTGTCATATCAATTTGAAGTAAGAAGTAAGTTATTGGAATCCAAAACTTACAGCCAACATGGATTAATTATTATTATATTATCTGTGTTATTATTTTATGTCGTAAACATTTTCGAAACTCTTACAATTATCATTTAGGTTCAATAAATGGTAACTAAGTGTTCCCAAAACGCTTAGGACTCCCTATTGTCAGTTATAATACATACAACTCAATTCAAGGCATAGCGGAATCAAATTATGCCAACAACTTCCATCACATCTATTCTATAATTACAACAAATAATGGAGATCGTATCTTGAGTATGTAAACGCCAAATCATCATACTTAATTGGAAACTCATTGTTTTTGTACAAGTATATACTCTTTATTAATAAAATGCATAAAGGAGATAGAATGCATGATAAAATCAGGTTTCAGATAAAGAAAACAACCAAAGAAAATAACATAACAAGCTGTACATTAGTTTTATAAAAGTTTGTTTGTACACTTAATTCTGCAAACAAGAATCATATTTCTTTTCAGCCAATTAGGTGATTTAATTTTAAAGTACAGAACCGTCAAGACGCTCAGATGGTAAGTGATACGCCTGACCACGAAAGAGCGGCATTAAGATCAAAAACTGATAGATAGTTATCCTCCACCAATGACGCACTGTGCCCGACACAAGAGACAGCAGATGTTAGGTCTCCTATACCCGGTAATTTTATTAGCTACAGTACCCTCATCCCGAAACACAAAAGTGCACAACACTCCTGTTTCACGGCACGATATTTGGCATTGCGCTGGTACCACAGACATCCGAATATACAATTAGACTGGACAAGCCGCCAAGTTTATAGGCAGGCCCAGTGTCGCAATTTCTTTTCGGTTCTTACCTGTGAAAAGTATGAAAAGTATTATATTTCTTGGTAAATTTACTGATTCATTGCGATGATGACATGTTACAATTGCACAGGATGGCATTTTGGGAAAAAACGGTAATTTCTTCTAATATTCGTGCGTCTTGACTCGTCTCACAGAGCGTAAACTGGCAGCCAGTGTATGCTCGTTGAGCTTACATTTGTCGCACTTAAAAACGCGGCTTGCCCCATCTCCTGTATTGGGAAATCTGTGGCTGGTACCTACCTAGACGACTCAGTATCGAGTCTACCACCTAGTAATCATACTGGGCAAAATCTCACAGTGACTTCGCACAAAGTGGCCTCACAGCGGGATTCAAATCCACGCAGTGATCTAAGCCAACGTTAAAACCACTTGATCACGGACAGTAAAACTAAGTAGGAACTAGAAAAAAAACCTTGCGCTAGCATTTTTATCTCACGACCTACGATGTCATATAATGATATTATAACACGAACAGATTACACAATAAACCATTGTGAATAACGTGAACACGTCATAATGGTGAGTTTTGTTTTGTTTTGATTCAGAATCTCATTAAAAACTGACAGTGAGTTAATCAAACTGACAATTTTATGTACACACGTTATGTGTTTACTCAAGTGAGATGTTTAAGGTCGTCTGTGTGTTCATCATAAATCATCATCGGCCATTAACGTTCCACTGCAGGGCACAGGCTTTCCCTTCTCTTTACTAGATCATACTATTAACACTATATTTGTACTTCAAAAAAGAGCCATCCGAGCCATTTATAACCTTAGACCACATGATTCACTTCGGGAAGTATTTCAAAAAAATCGATATTTTAACAGTAGCGTCTCAATACATTTACCATAATCTAGTTTATGTCCACAAAAAACTTCATTTTTTTGAAAAAAAAATGTGACATACATAACTTTAATACTAGGAACAAAAACAAACTTGCTGTCCCAAATCTTAGACTCAGTAAAGTAGGGAAATCTTTGTTGGAAGAGGCATAACATTCTTTAATAAAATACCACAAAAATCTTGCCGAATTGCCTTTTCACCAGTTTAAATTAAAGATTAAAAAAACCCTCATGAAAAAAGGTTATTATACAATAGAAGAATATTCATCGGATAAAGATGTGTGGTCTTGCACTTAGTGTTCCAGTTACAAAATCTTTGTAATAAATTATTGTAAAGCTATGTGTAGGTAAATGACAAAACTGTAACCACTGATATAAAAAGATTAAAAGAGTAACTCGAGTTTCTTGCCGGCTCTTCTCGAAGATCCTACATATTCCGAACCGGTGGTAGAGTCACAAAAAATATGATAATAATAACAATTGACGATTGAAAAGTATCTGTAACAGATTTATTTGAATAAAGATTTATTTCGTTCAGATCGTAGACTTGGTACTGTGTCACTTAGGTAGAGACCACCGCAGTCTCAGATATCGTCCTGTAAAATACGAGTATTTTGCTCTTCTGTGTTTCGGGATGTACCTTTTTAAAAACAGCCTTTACTTAAATTCGCTAAAAAGAATAAAATAAACTTTTACACTAAAACTTTTACATTTTACACAATTCACAATGTTATAAAAGCTTTCTTAGTTTCAAAATTTAATTTTAATAAGGCAGCATGACATTTTTTTAATGTCTTTTATTTAATACGATTTTCATAGGAAAAATCTCATACTTTATTTTCACTATTGAGATATAAACTACTCTATTTCCCAAATTTGATCAAATGAGGCTTACAAAATTTTAAAAATTTTTGCTCAGAAGTTTCAAAGTGCATTGGAAACATACATTTAGATAAGATTTTTGGTATCGTAGACATCGATAGAAATATATATATATGTAAAATTAGATGCTGTATGTATGTGTGTGTACATAATTATATAGTTACTGAATTATGTAGTAGCCTTTTAATACTATACTCCTTCATTAGATACGACGATAAAGACAACCGTCCAAGCGGTGGGCGCCGGGACCGCGACCGGGACCGCAACCGGGACCGATACGACGACCGGGATCGCTACAGACCGGACTATTACGACAGATTCCTGAATCGGGACCGGTAACTCACATATACTTATATTTTAATTTTATCAATTATTTAAGCACACATAAGTAGAAAGGCACAGCTCATTTTTAATAATAAAATTTCTTCTAACGGGCCAACAAAAAAAAGAAGAAAGATGAATTAGGCATTGAACTAGGTATTTTGTTATAAATTATTACATTATTTTATTATGAATCATCCTATTTCTATTAAAAATTTAAAGTTTGTTAGAATGGATAGATGAATGTGTGTTATTCTTTCAGCCAAAAACTACTAGATATATGTACTGAACAGTAAAGGACCAAGACTGCTACCCTGTAGCAAGCCTAAGGAAACAAAGTTCGAGTCTCTTGAACTATTTAGAACATAATTCTAATACACTGAGTCCTATCAAATAGATAGCTACCAATTCATAGCATTTCCTAGTATACCTAAGTATTTAAAGCCGAAAATACCGTGTCGAAAGCTTTTGTTAAATCTACGACACAGCTACGACCATTATCAAGATGTTGATATTTTATGTAAATATTAATTTATTAAGAGTATTATCACGACTGCGACCAGCTAGTTGTAGTACACAACGACAGGCGGCCGCTGTACAATCGGTACGACGACACGTACGACCGTTAGGACTCCCCGTACGATCAACCATGTTTCATGTAAATATTTATTTATCCATTATCATCACGACAGCGACCGGTACGACCGCGACCGGCCATACTATGACGAAAGGCGGCCTTTGTACGACCGGTACGATGATCCGTACGACCGGTACCCTCGTCCTGGGTACCGACGGCCGTATGACGATCGATACGACCGGGTCGCGTACGACGACGGGTACGGCGGGTACGGACCAGGAGTGGGCAGGGGACCTCATGATAGGTGAGTTTTTTACTTGTTCATCCATAGCATATCCATAGCGATATTTTTGCACGTCGTCACTATTATAAATCACAATAGTACGAATTATAATGTTTGTAAATTCTTCACGTCTAAGCTCACGTCTGAATAACTGAGGCGATTCTATTCAACATTGTTTATGGTTAGCTGACACACTGAATTAACACATAGGCTACGTTTAAAATCCTAAACCGCGGAAAATATCCTAAGATACTTATTTCCTAAAAATAGACAATATCAACAATGAGAGTTTAGATTTTAATGGTGAGTGCAAATCAACTTGTATAGGTATTATAACATCATCATTAATGATGACGAAAAAATTGACAGCAGGTATCCGGATATACTGAAAGATAAATACAGATACGGGTACCCAAGGTATCCGAACCGGAGGATTGATTCTGACAAAATTGCCGCATATTACGAGTCGTTTGGAGGTTACGGCTCTGATTGTCGCGGGGTACCGCAGGGTAAGTCGCTTAACTGTTGAGAGTTGCCAACTGGATTGACATTACTTGCAATTCGCCCGCCATAATTTGTGGCTGAAGTCACAAATAAGAAATACTTTATTTATTTATTTAAAAAGGTACACCAATAGTATATATACACAACATTGGACAACATTTAGATAAAGGTTATGGTCTGGTACATATACCCTTTATAGGCGTACACAACATTGATAAACATTAAAATAACAATACATGAGATAAAAAAACTAAAAATTAAAATAACAAAACTAATCAGAAACATTCACAATACTGGGATCACTTACCAACCTCGAGCAAGGCATTTATTAGTTTACTCGAGGGTGACAAAATGGTCCATGTAACTTGAACTTATACACTGACAAAATAAATCTAACAACTTCCGTCTGAAGCTAGGCAAGGAGTCGTGAAATATATCAATGTCCTTCAGGTGAAGTTCAGAATACTTATCTTCAGAATTTCACACGAACTAATCTATCTTGTAATATGGGAATAAATCAACATTTTTATATATGTTTACGCGGCAATGTGTTACGGCTAAGGTTGGGACCCGAAAACCATTATTTTTAATCGGTAATTATCTTTCGCGCTTTTGAATCAAGGATCAAATATCTCTATTCATTAGATTAAAATATTTGTGTATATTTAAACTAGGGTAATGAAAAATATTCACGGAAAATTTTGTTAGTTTTGTAAATCGACTATTTTACCTTTTCAAAAATTGGCAGCCCCAGTTACGGCATAAGTAATAACTGGGTGAAAAGGTCCCGTCATGGAACACTTGAGGCTGAAAATGCTATATTCTGACTCACATATCAATGACAATAAAATTACTCACATAAAAATCGTATTGATATTTATGTGAGTAATTTATAATTGAGCTTTTACAGTTAAAAACACGCTTTTTACAGTTGGCAACTCTAATAAAAAATGGCGCTGGAATATATGTGGTTAATGGTTGTCGTGTCTAATTTTTGGAGCCGAATCTTCAAAAGAAGGGCTCTTGGTGTGGTGTTACCATCTTCAGCTATATTATTTTGAAGTTAATTATTAAAAATCGCTAAGCGTCGTGCTAAACTTGGATAAGATTGTATTGCTTTTGCCTGAGATGAACGGCTGCCACGCACCAGGGCAGTGCCGTAAACAACCTTTTCTGCTTTCTGTACGAGCTTCTATAATTGAGCCCTATTGAGATAGGGCCTTCGTCTAATATACAACCCACAGTGGGTCTCACTCACTAAAACTAAATACAATTTATCGAATCGAGAAACGTGTAGTCTATAGTTCCCAACAATACGCGATAATGGCCTCACAACAATATTCAATTAGTACAGGTCAGAGCAATTTTAACTGTACCGACCATTATAGTATCGTTTGCAATGTTGAACATAGCAAATCGACAATGCTCGCCATACTTAACGCGATGGACGCTTTCACCCAATTTGATGGATGTCCAATGACATGTGATGACACGCTCTCTCGCGCTCTATTGTCAAATGTCAATACATTGTCACAAAGTCTATGATATACCGATCCGTGGTAGCCTTTGGTAGCAGGTAGCTGATGTAATAAACACCCGTTACGGGTAGGCTCACGCCCCTCGATGGGAAGTAAAATGAGCTGATGATGGTGATAAAACCAGGATCATAAAAACTACTAGAAATTATTTAAAAAAGAAATATCATGTCAATATAGAACGAAAAAAAATGCACCGCATTTTTATCCTATTCAACCTATCGCAGTCCACTGATGGACATAGGTCTCCCCCATTTTGCGCCAGATATCCCGGTCCTCCGCTTTCCTCATCCAGCCTCCACCAGCGACCTTTCGCAAGTAGTCGGTCCATCGGGCCGGAGGGCGTCCTACGCTACGCTTGCCGAGACGCGGTCTCCACATTTCGCATTTTTATAATAATTAATAATTAACTATCTGTTAAGTATATGATATACCTATATGACTGGCGACAAACGAAAATAATACTACCCAATTATCGCTAGTATCGCCAAATAATGTCGCCATGCAGAGTGTGATACTTGAGTGCGACAAACGGTTGTGCGATTAAGGTTAGTGCGACAGGCTTTGATTCTGAATTTTGACTGACCTGCTTTCGTCACCCGAGACGACAGATGTTAGGTCTCTTGTACCCGGGAATTTTATTAGCTATGCCATCATCCCGAAACACAGAAGTGCAATACACTCCTATTTAACGGGATGATATCCGGCACTGCGGTGGTACCTACCTAGACGACTCAGTACCGAGTCTACCATCTAATAGTTGTTATTAATATGTCAAGTGTTTTCCCACACACTACGTGTAAAGTAAATATAATTAGTAAAACGCGTCAATTACACTAAGATGAATAAACACTAATACCGTGTATCACCGACGTGTAACACCCATGCCACACAATTATCCAATTTGCAAACAATCTTGACACATTTCTGTTTTGATGTACGTAGTTAAATATGTACAATACGGTATTTTTCACCATCCGCAATAAAATACCAAACCTTATTTTTATAAAAGCGCACCTTATTTTATATGTCGTTTCATGGATCACTTTTGTTTATTTGCAATATTGTATTTTTAAATACACTGAAACCAAGAAATATTAGGTGAATTGATGATAGTGAGCAATGACGTCACATATCAATAATCTCATACAAAATATATGGAAACGTTCCTTTTTCAGAGCCCATAAAAAGTGCGTCAACGATTAGTGGAGTCAAATACCCAATTCGTCTTTGGAAACTTTGAGAAGGCTAATGTGTTACTATATAAGCTTATTATTTCATCATCGTCATCATCAGTTCATTAAAAGTCCCCACCTAGGGATACGAGCCTACCCGAATAGGGTATATGCCTTAGTCGTCCACGCGGGCCCAGTGCGGGTTGGACGACTTCCCGCACAACCTTTTGAATCTCTTCACAGGCGTGCGCAGGTTTCCTCACGATGTTTTCCTTCAACGTAAGAGCGTCGGATAACGTACATATATTTTCGGAAATTCAAAAGCACATTGGTACTTGGCGAGATTTGAATCTCAGCCCTCCCGGTAGGAAGGCAACAGTCCACACCATTGAGCCACCGACGCTCTTAGCTTATTATTTACCTATGAATTAAAAGAAAGCTGTTAGTTTCCTTAATGAATAAATAAAGTACCTACCGTTAATTTGGCTTTTCTGTTACGTGGCAAATTGTTGGCTTAATCATCATCATGATTAAGGCCTAATATGTTCATTGCTGAATGAAAGCTTCCCTTAATGACTGAACGTGGACCGATCCCTAGTAGTATATCCAACTGCTACCGGTCACTAACTAAATCATCGGTGCATCTGTTATTTGTCAGCCTTAGCTTCTTTTTTCATTACACGAACGCCAACTTGACGCCTCATCGGCCACCGGTTCTACCTACTATATGACGCTCAATTTCTTAACAGTGGGCTATGTCGATTCTAACTTTTCATTTTTTTTTGGCTGCAATACTAACTTCTTCCTCTTGACCGCATCCAAATGAGAGCGCCCGAATCCTTGACGACAAAAAAAATATATAAAATCGGTAGGGCCTACAGATTTCCCAATACAGGAGATGGGACAAGCCGCGTTTAAAGTGCGACAAATGTAAGCTCAACGAGCATACACTGGCTGTCAGTTTACACTCTGTGAGACGAGTCAAGACGCACGAATATTAGAAGAAATTACCGTTTTTTTCCAGAATACCATCCTGTGCAATTGTAACATGCCATCATCGCAATGAATCAGTAAATTTACCACGAAATATAATAACTTTTCACAGGTAAGAACCGAAAAGAAATTGCGACACTGGGACTGCCTATAAACTTGGCGGCTTGTCCAGTCTAATTGTATATTCGGATGTCTGTGGTAGGGCCGCTCCCCGGCTCTCCCCGGCCCGCGCTATGTCTCTCCTGTCATTTGGCTCCTATGACTATCGATAAATATATATATCCTTACCCTTTAATACATCTATATGCAATTCCAATCTACCTAACCTTTCAGCGAATGCAGTGAAAATGTGGACACGTCACAAGTGAGCTTAGTTGCTGCCTACGCTTCTATCCGTAATTCATTGATGTAAAAAGGGTCCGCTATTTTGTGCCAGATATACCAGACCTCAATATACATCGAATCGAAGAGATACAAAGACGAACTAAGTTCACCGACATAGTCAATCGAGTAACCAAGCTGAAGTAATAATGGACAGAGCTCATAGTCCGAAGAACCGACGGCGGTTGGGGCAGAAAATTTGTTGAATGGAGACCACGTACCTACAATTCCAGCATAAGGCGGCCGTCCACAAGACAGACAGATGACCCAAGGAAGGTTTCAAGTGGACGTTGGAAGCAAATAGCTTCCAACCGGTGGGAGTGAAAATTATTAAGGAGGCATATGTTCTGCTCGGACACCTTGTAGCTGATTTGATGATGATGATACCGGTCTTCGGCTATTCAACTTATAACCAGCGATCTTTCAAAGAAAGACCGAGATGGCTGATGACAGACTGATGGGCGTTCTACTCTACAAACGTCGGCGTCCACGGGACGTATTGACGATCCAGATGACCTTATCACGGTCGCCGAAATAGCCAAAACATTACAACACTCCACAAACCGACAACCAAGGTTCCACCCCCGTCGGCCGGGGTTCACTCAGTCCCTTTCCGCGTAACGTGCGTGTGCTGGGCAGCTTCTCTCGCCAAACATATTGTAGGTAATCTAGCCCTCCCCGCAACACCCAAGTCGTGGTTCGTGACCCACTCTGGGACGCTCTTAGGCTCGTGCTTATGTTTAAGGCTAAGAGCCATCTGCGCTCGCCAATATCCCGGTGTAGCTGTAAAGGCCACCTGTGGCCAACAGCAGTAGTTAGTAGTAAGTAGTAAGCTTTTTTTTCGGAATGAATACTGCTTTTGGCCATCTAAAGTCATCTACACCTGTTCAGCTTCACCGGGCCTTCACTCCAGAACTAGTCTACTCCGACAGTCGGTTGTGCGTCATTCATTTGCTAGTCAAGTTAATACAAAAGCTAACTGTATCACCGACAATGTTTATTTTGAACATTCAATTTGAATTTGCGTCGGTTTTTGTTGCCACCTCGTCTCGTGTGGTTGGCCACCGGGTCGAAAGCCCCCACAGTATAGGGTTGCCACCCGTACGTGCATCGTACTTTATGTCTGTCTATTGCACTACCTATATGTTACAATAAAAATAATTAAACTATACATCTGTAACATATAAATAAAATTTGAGTGTCTATTTGTAATATTGAAACCACCATTTTTTTCTTCATGCATATGAATCTTTGAGGAACTAGATAGATAGATATGAATATATATACGTTACATACATCAAAACAATATTTCTTAAAATCTGTTTGTTTGTTCTGGATTATCACTGATATGGTTGGACCGATTTGGACCAGACTTTTTTTTCAGGTAGCTGTTGTAATACGGCTATTTTTTTAGAAAATACTTTTTATTTTAGAAAAACTAAGCAACGCGTTTCCGATCTGTGGCCGCGGGGAATATAATTTTATTCCGCGGGGAACAGCATGGTCATGGGCAGACTGTGAGTAATTACAGTAAAAATATGTGTATTTAATGTGTGTATCGCGAAAACTATATAAGTACAATGGCACACCTACTGTCTTACCGGAACTGTCCATCTTCATGCGTGTTCCTGGAAGGCATATGAAAGGGCGTTCAAAGTGACCCAATATGGGTCACATTATCATGCTTTTCTTGAAGTTTAGTTTCAGTGACATACTTTTATTAATAATTTGAAAAGAAAAGAAGTTTTCTTAAAAAAGGTGGCAACCCTAACAGTGATTGACCCTGTTTCCTCTCCAACACCCATGGGTCGAGGAACTTCATGTTACCTATATTTTACGAGTAGCTTAAGATTTAATCAGCCGTTAGGTTTTTTAAATTACTATGTTTAAAACTCGTTCGTTTTTTGTTTTATGACGGTTATGATTAATGTTATTTCGATGTCATGTACCAATTTTGCTGGGTACTTAATAATGTAATGTTAAGAATGGAGCAATTTTTTATTGAATTTACTTGTATAAGTAATCCCACCAAAAACATTTCATGTAAAATGCTTGCTAAGACGACCACAAGGTTTGCGCTGTGAAAAAGATATCAGATCTCATGTAGAGCCAAGCTTCTGAATCTACACGGCACAACTCTACCAACTCTTATGTCAAATTTTACATATCAGTAAATATGAATGGCTTACGCTAGGCAACCAAACTCCAGCACACAAATAACTCAGTATTTTAGTTCTAAACCACCCGTCAGTTTCAGGCCATGGGACGAGACTTACCGAGGGCAAGCGGGCTGGGACGCGGGCGGTCGAGGATACTACTTCGCATCAGGGAGGCCTGACGCAGCAGCTGCACCTTCTCAACCTTGGGGTCGGCCTGAATACGCCAGGTATTGCATTTGATTGATATGAATAAAAGAACCCGAAAGATTTCTTAAGGTCTCTTCTTAAATTTCCAGCACATAAGTCTGGTTTCTTCTCGTATTCTTTCTCTGTTCATGCAGTCAGACTGTGGAATTCTCTGCCTTCTACAATTCGCGATAGTGCAAGTGTCTCCTTGTTTAAGAGACGAGTTAAAGACTTCTATCTTTCTTCTATTTAAAGTTATGTATATTGTCATATTATTCTACATGTGAATGTATCATATATTTATATGTCTATATGAATTAATATAATTTAAGCTTATATTTTTTTAGTTATGTATTTATCCATAATCATATATATGTGTGTGTGTGTGAGTATTTTTATTTTATTATAAGTACACAATTGCCTACTTTTCTTACTTTGTTTCCTTTTGTTTTGGCCAGCTGGAAGAAATTCCATTGTGAAATACGCTGTGCCTTTGTACGTACTTTTCCATGTTTATTGTGTTGTGTCTTTTCTATGTGTGCATAAATTATAAATAAATAAGATATTTATTAGAAGCATATTCGGTAGTTTCCTCCATCCGCAATAAAATACCAAACCTTATTTTTATAAAAGCGCACCTTATTTTATTTGTCGTTTCATTGATCACTTTTGTTTATTTGCAATATTGTACATATTTTTAAATACACTGAACCCAATAATTATTAGGTCAATTGATGATAGTGCCTTAAAACTATAATTTGAACGCGACTTATTTCGAAAAATTGGTTTTCAAAACATATTGATTACTATCATAACCTTTCGCAGACCTCAGTACAGCGAAAGCGGATGGCAGAATGCTGGTTACGGCGCAACCGGCTACCGTGACCCCTTGGAGTACAGAGGCACCCTAGGATATGGAGATGGGGGGTACCGCCAGGACTTGAGCGCTGGTTACGGCCAGCCCAGCTCCGGGTATGGGCAGAGCGGGTGGCGTAACGTCGGAGAACGAAGACCTTATCGAGATCAGAGGTACGGCTTTTTGTTCATCATCACCTTAAGTTTTTTAGCTCACCTGAAGGTAAGTGATACGTCAAACTATGACAGAGTGGCATTGAAGGAGACCAACTGATAGACAGTTATACTTCATCAACGCCGCACTGACCCTGACACCAGAGACAATAGTAGTCTCGTATATTCCGGTAAATTTACTAGCTACAGTGCCCTCACCCCGAAACACAGAAGTGAACACTTGTATTTCACGGGACGATATCTGGCACTGCGGTGGTACCTACCTAGTCTCAGTATTGAGTCAGTACTAAGTTAACTACTTAGTAAAGTTTTTTTGGGGCATCAATAAAAGTGTATCTTTAGTTTCTTATGCGTTGTTGTTCCTACAGATTTGTTAACCAAATGATCACACGTCATAGTAGTTTTTATTCATCACCAGTCCAAAATGGCTCACTGCAGGGAACATACCTTCCCGCATATAATAACTATGGGGAGATTGGGCCGCTACCCATTATGCTGGTCCGATGCAAATCGGTGGTAGATTGTAGCCCGGACCGAAGGCCTGCTATATCCTTACTGGTATAAATCGCACAAAGTGACATTCACTATATAGTTTTCCCCGCCGAATTCGAACACACGAGGCCCTATCAATCATGATACATTGATAAAGTGCGACGCCAGACCTTCGTTCAGCAGTGGACGTCCAACGGTTGAAATGAACACAACTCCAAAAAATATATTTTAACATTTCCCTAACCCTCAATAATTTTAAACTTGTCAATATTTTTATTTATTTATTCATTATAAAAAAAATATAAGACATGGAATAGTATGTTTTCAAATATTTATCTAGCAACATTGTTTTTTACAGCGGCGTAACTCAACTAGACAACCGAGGCAACTACAACCAACCACCTCGTCAGGTCTACGGACAACCGAGCCGGCCACCAGCTTATAGCCAGAACTACAACCAGCAAAGCCAAGGGAACGGCTACTCCAATGCTAACAGCGTGAACAGCGCATATTCAAACCCCAGCTTTAGCAGCACCACAACACCGAATACGAACTATTTATTCCAAAGAGAAGACGAAAGGGTGACGAATAAAGTTAGTGATGAGACTACGAAGCCTCCTCAAACGTAGAACGCATCATACTAAACTTTTATAACATAAATCACGAAGAAACGTCAACCAAAAAAGGTCCGAGCCCTTATAACACATACGTATAATTTTTGTTATATTTATAACGTAAAAATTCATTTAAATTTGACCTTAACGCGTCATACAGAGTAAAAAATCAAAAGCACGAGCACACTACTATGATATGACATGTAGCGAGCGACGTGATTATGAATGAAAATTCTGCCCAACCGACGTGATGGGCAGACTTGCCGCGGACACTTTTTGAGTGAGACTGTGCATCTAGTTTGTTTCTTGTTTTTTCAAAATACCGCATTATTTTATCATATACGAGTGGTTATGTAGAAAAAGCAAAGAGCGAGACATAACAATAGAAACCTCATAGTTTGTCTTAAGCTTATACCCGTCAATCACTGCAGTATACTTCTAAACGGGCTTATTCTTGCTAGTTCTTTTTTTCAACATTTATGACCCTAAAATTGTTACATTGTAATAAAGGATAACTTTTTCAACATTGTAATTTGATTTATAACACTTAAATTCGACTCGCGTATGTTTACGGCACCTAAATTTTGGGTTATACAGTGGTAATAAATGCTACATTGTATTCTTCTTCATAATAAAAAATAGACGTCATTTAAAAAATAATTGAACCACTTAAATTGAACTAATTTTAAACTAAACAAATAATTTGGGTAATTTATGTTAATAGTTCTTCTTCTTCCTAGTTTTATTGCTTTTAGATGTTAATAGTAGATTTACCCTTTTAACGCCAATGATACCTGAAATAATCGATTTTCTATTGAATCTGGATTCCTGGCATTCAAAGGGTTTAACACGATTTTTAATTAATTGATTGCAAATAAAACTGTTATATAATATTAACCTTTATTATAAAGGTCCTATTTTCGAAAATAAAGAAAGAATTTAGATTTAAGAATATTATGTTACGTCTTGCCAAAAATATGTCTTGAGTATTGTAATACCTATTAATAAGCATAAATTAAAACAAACACTTTCTTCTTACAAATATTGTTTTTTTATTCATAAAATAATCTACTTATGTGCCTATTTAGCTTATCATATTATGAGAAAACCTTTTTTAGGGAAATGTGCTAGCAGTTTAAGAAACCTAGCATCTGTTGTCTCAAGTGTCGGGGCAGTGCGGCATTTACGGAGAACTGTCTATCAGTTGTTGGTCTCTTCAATGCCGCTCTGACATGGTCAGGCGCATCACTTACCATGAGGTGAGCGTCTTGACCGTCCTGTACACTTTAATATCCGTACAGCTAGTACGATAAAAAGTTTTAGGCTTCAGTACAGCCTTAAATCAGTAGTAGAACACATAAAACGATAAATAAAAATACCTTTATGAATAGGTACAAGATTTCAAGTTTAGTCCTTCAGAACATAAATCAACCAACTCTCAAAAGAAGTGGTTTGCGTTTGTTACATGTAAACATAATAGGTCCTTGTCCATGTATGTATGCATACATAGTGCTTACTGCTTTCTATAAGGTGAAAAAATAAAAAATCCAAGATACAAAAAGAATTACCATATATTAATTTCTCAACTGAAATTGAAATGGAATTAATTTCATAGCGTAAAATGTATATTCCCATTTTCCCACAGCATCTGAAGAACACTAAAACTAAACTTGCTAAATAAGTATCCAGAAGCGACATCTATTGCGTTTCCTTAACAACAAATAGTTCAGTGCGCTATTCAAAAAGCACAGCATTTCTTTATCAGTGCTAGTCTAGTATTGATAATAAATGATAGATGGCGCTAATTTCGAGACATAATACGGTGTCACTTGGGCTATTTGAAGTCTCTGCCAAAGAGATAATTGTAGGTTTTTTTATTGTAGGCTTTCGCAGTCCAATGCTTGTTACAGATCTGCTCAATCGCAGATCGTAGGTTCAAATCCCGCCGGGTAAACGCATAGTAAAAATAACTTAGTTCCTTTCTTTCTAGTTTGATGGGATATTGCAAGCATCTCGTTAAGCTATACAATATAGCTATCTTTCTTTTTATTGTTATTCTAAGTTGGCTAACATAAAATCATTGGAAATATGAATACAACATGTCAAAGGCCGTTTAAAGAAATTCAAATTGACAACTGAGGTTCCGCAACCTTCTGTAGGTTAGTACAGTACCTATACGCGTAACCAGCGTGTGCCGAGCCGCTTCTCTCCCCAAACATAAATTATATTTAGTATATTTATTTAATCTGTGATTATATCTACTAGAATACCTAGCTCTCCCGCAAAGCCCTAAAACAAGGTTCAAGTCCTTATCGGAGACGCTCTCATACTCTCGTATTTTTTTAGACTGAGAGGAGGTGAATTCCATCTGCTGCTAACAGGACTAGTCAGATAGAAAAAAAAGGTTGAAACCTTGGCAACATGTCTATGTCTAGTCTAGATGGGAGACTCGATACTAAGTCGTCTGGTAAGTACCACCGCAATGCTAGGTATGGTCCTGTGAAATATAAATGTTATCAAAATGGTTATAACAGATTAAATGCACTTTTGTGTTCCGGGATGAGGGCAGGTAGTTAGTGAAAATACTGTACAGGGTCCCCAGAGCCGTTAAGAAAAGGGACTACTGACTTCAACAAATACTTATCGTGCAATAGTAGTATGATGAAATTTCAATCATTATTTAGTGATAACTAAAACATAGCGGCTGACCAAGTTCACTAGCTGCTAAGATACGTATCTTTGATATTATGGAACAGTCGAATGTAAACAAGCTTTAAGCTCATCAAATGATTAGGTTTAGAAGATGTAGGTAGCTTTTAATCCACTTAAAATCTGTTAATTACTCGTATTATTATAGACATTCTCAGTGACGCAACTTACTAAGGTTTCCCTAATTTAAAAGATTCTTATCTTGTTTAATCTTTATCAAGCCGCTTCACCTGAAAGACACAAAAGCGTGAATTACGACAAATCGAACAATTAGTGATATGATAAAGGATTTATTTATTGTAATCAGATAAAGATTGTTCACTCGTCCACTTGGCTACAGGATCCTGTAAGAATTGTTGTTTCATAGTTTAAAGTTTGAAAGGAATTTTCGAAAAAGTTCAACAAATGTGTGCATAGAATTTCACGCTTAGCATTTAAAATCTGAATCAGAAAAACTTTTTCTTTTTAATTGTCAGTGCTATAAAAAAATTCATCACTTAAAAAGCACTGTCGAATTAAAAATAATCAGTTTTTCTTTTTCCCTTTAATAATAGTGTTGTGAAGTTGCCGATATCGAAAACCGATAAAATGACCGAACTGGAATCTGTGTCAGTGGCGGAAAATTCCAATGCCAATGGGAATGGCGTTCAGGTGGTGCAGATGGCAGAGAATTCTCTACCTGTGCCCGCGAAACCGTAAGTATTTTGTTTTTACTTTTACAGGCATCAAAAAATTACGAGTATGCTGTGATATGTTCATCCACATTGTATTTAAACCAGACAGTCGTGAATTTAATTAAGCAAATTAGATAAAGGAGCGCTTTTGAAGTTTTTATTTACTGTTACGCAAAGTCTAAATTCAGTATTTACCTTAATTTGAACATAATCAATTATAAGAACCCTTTTTTTTCTGAGTAATTATTATTTGAAGATGACGTGTCAAACGCTTAGGTGTCATCTTGCAAAGCAATAAAGGAAGAGATAAAAATTCGTAGGTATATGTAATTTTACCAGCATTACTTTCGTCGAAAAACTGTTCCGACTAGCAGTTGACAAGACCCAGTATAAGAAGCTTCAGGATTAAAGAGGCACTAGAAGAAGAAGATGTTATTTAGAAAGTTTAATTAGTAATATGGACGGAAGGATCGACGACTTGCAAAAGGTCGCTGGTGGAGGCTGGATGAGAAAAGCGAAGGACCAGGATATCTGGCGCAAAATGGGGGAGGCGTGTATCCAGCAGTGAACTACGATAGGTTGAATAGAATTAGTAATATCACAGATTAAATAATATAAACTATAGTAATATGTACCTACCTGTGTCAATAGTATCATTTATCTGTGATAGTGTCTAGTAGGTACCCTATTATACCTAGTCTTTGTTCAATACAGGAAACCGCCATGAGAGTACAGTTTGTTCTTTTGGTTAGATAAATGGTGTTGAAATTCGAAATAGTGTATGTTGCTGTCACTGCCATCGAACACTTTTTCGATTGTTTTGTGGCATATCACAATCCATACTTTACATCATTGACGTATCATTATAACAATACTGTTTAATGATGTGGTTACCCCCTCCCCCCATCGTCCAAAAAGAAAATGATTCCGTTTCGTCGAGCACGTTAAGTAGTCGATGCGAAGTTAAACATCTGTCTTAGATAATAATACATGTTTTTTTTTCAATAACTATTTTGGATGCTCACACTACCGGAATAAGCAGATATTGAGCTCGCGTTTATATCAGCATGCGCCCAATCAACTGCATCATGAATACGACCATTCAATTGGTTCTTAATTGGAAACAACAAATATTATGCGATATCGAATCTCTTTGGTGATTGGGATTCAATCGATTTCAGTATCGAGAATGATATGGTTTACGCTTTAGATACTTTTCAATATTTTACAATTCTATGGTTACAATCTTGCGCAAAAGCGAACATTCGTATTTCATATTTGTGATCGCTCCTTCCGAATATGCTTTATGTTCAATTTTAGTACTAACCATTATACAAAATTTCAAAAATATGAATTAATTAGGATAGGAGGCGAACGTTCAAACCCCACACAAAAGGTCTTTCGAAATTTGAGAAATTATATGTACGTTATGTATGTATATGTTATATGACATAGGTTTTACCCATTTTGTGCTTCCGCATTCCTTATCCACCCTTCACCAGCGTTTTTAGGTAGAAAGACGAGTCTCGTCTTTCTACCTAAAAACGCTGGTGACTAAATACCTACGAAAATTTTATTATTGGAGTACTTTAAGCACGGAGGCATGTATGTACCGTGCTTTAGGAAAGGCATGCTAGAATACTCGGTAGCGTAGTCGAGTAAGATTAGCTAGATGTTGGATAATTGCTAATTTTACTATAACTAAAAACACGTTTTGAATTATT